>CABHPP010135342.1:7351-27616 GCA_902168425.1 Peromyscus attwateri | reverse complement strand
CCCATCCCGGATGTCTGTTCTGGAGAAGTAGGAATGCGGTGCTGCTCAGAGGGAATGAAGAGTTTACTTTCCTGCCGTCAGTTCCCCCAGCTCAAAGTCGGCCTAATTGGTGCACTTTGGTCTGGTTGGTTGGTTGGTTTGGTTTGGTTTTTTTTTCGAGGCAGGGTTTCTCTGTGTAGTCTTGGCTGTCCCAGAACTGGCTCTGTAGACCCGGCTTCGCTTTGAACTCACCTAGATCCGCCTGTCTCTGCCTCAGGGATTAAAGGCGTGGGCCACCACTGCCGGAGTGCTTGTGCACGTGCTTTTTAATGAATGGCTATTCTGAGACCCCCTAGATTTCAAATAACCTTTGTGAAAATATGACCTCCCTGTGTCTAATTAGCCATAAGCAGCATGGTAATGTGTGTGGGCGCGATAAAACATGAGTATGGAGGGAAAACCTATCAGTATTTCAAAAGGCTGTTGCTAGTTGGGCGTGGTGGCTCGCGTGTAATCCCAGCAGTTTGGAGGTGGAGGCTGGGGGATCTGGAGTTGAAGGCCAGCCTAAGCCACTGGAAAGAAACCTTAAGTCAAAATAAATAAATAAAAAATAAACGGGGAAAAGGCTGGGCGGGGGGTTGGGTGGGGAGTGGACAGCTGTTGCTACTTAGTCTTTTCTCTTACCCTCTCTTTGGCAGATGATTCTGAAGCCTAACTGGAGCACTGGTGTTCTTGCCCTGGATGGCCTAGTTCCTCCTGGCTAGGGCTTTGTATTTCAGCAAGAGCTTCTTTTCAGCTACTCAATAATGGCTTGTTGGGAGCCCACTATGACAGTAAAAGTGTTTTTTTTTTTTTTTTTTTTTTTGGTGGGGTTTTGTTTTTTGTTTTTTAAGCTTTGAACCACACCGAGTGAGCCTACTGTATACCAGGGAGATAAAGACAAGGTTACCATATGTGATCAGATGTTATAATGCAAGCACAAAAGGACCTGGAAAACCATGACCAAGCCTGCGGGTGGGAGGCCTCAGAGAAGAGTTCAGGGAGGAGTGAGTACTTGGTCTGAGACTTGGTGAAAGCTGCTGAGTTGAACTGGTGGGGGCAACAGACAGACAGGAGTGGCATTCCTGGCAGTGGTTCCTTGCTTCTGAAATACTTGTAGGATTTCCTGCTAAGCTAATAGTTGTTTAGGAGCTCTGACCACCATCTGTGACCCACGGGCAACGCCTGGCTGTGTGACACCAGTGGCCTGTGTTATCCTTTGTGTCTGAAAAGGGGGGTGTCTGAAAGCGCCCCTTAACTGGAGATTGGTTAGAACCTGTTTTTTTTTTTTTTTTTTTTTTTTCTTTCTTCCTTTCCTTCACACCTTGCTTTATCCTCAAGTGCCCTGGAGGGGCCCTGGACTGTTTGAATGTCTGGATGAAGGAGAGATGACTTAAACCTGAGCAATTTCATCACAAGGTATCGTTGTTTCTCCCAATAATGGAATTATTTCTGGGAATTCTGACCCAGCTGTGCCATCTCATTCAGTAGTGTGACACAAACCCCAGTGAAGGCAAAAGAGGGTTTGAAATAAGTCGAGCCTGGAACCGACCTAGGAGAAAGTCCTGCAGTCGTTACCCTTTTGAACTATTAAGCTTTGCTTTTTGAAAGAAATAAAAAGTTTTTGTAATTTTAGTTTTACAGAGAAGTGGCAAAGGGTAGAAAAAAATTCTGGCGTTCTCTTCACCTAGTGTCCCCCTAATCTTACATTTACAGAGTTAGAAATCCAGCACTCATACATTATTACTGACCTGGCTGGTTGACACAAGCTAGAGTCATGAGAAAGGAAGGAGCCTCAGTTGAGAAAATGCCTCCATAAGATCCAGCTGTAAGGCATTTTCTCAATGAGTGATTGATGGGGGGGAAGGGGGACCTAGCCCATTGTGGGTGGGGCCATCCCTGGGCTGGTGGTTCTGGATTTTATAAGAAAGCAGAGGCCGGGCGTTGGTGGCCCACGCCTTTAATCCCAGCACTTGGGAGGCAGAGGCAGGCGGATCTCTGTGAGTTCGAGGCCAGCCTGATCTCCCAAGCGAGTTCCAGGAAAGGCGCAAAGCTACACAGAGAAACCCTGTCTCGAAAAACCAAAAAAAAAAAAAAAGAAAGCAGAGTGAGGGAACCATGGGAAGCAAGTCAGTAAGCAGCACCCCCATGGCCTCTGGATCAGCTCCTGCCTCTAGGTTCCTGCCTGCTTGAGTTTATGTCATGACTTCCTTTGGTGATGAACAGCAATGTGGAAATGTAAGCCAAATAAACTCTTTGCTTTCCAACTTGCTTTTTGGTCATGGTGTTTCATTGCAGCAATAGAAACCCTAACTAAGATAATTACTGACAAAAAACTCTAGACTTTTATTAAGGTTTTATTTTATTTTTGTTTTAGAGTTAATTTATTTATTTTTATTTTATGTGCATTGGTATTTTGCCTCCATGTACATGTTAGGTCCTCTGGGATTGGAATTACAGTCAGCTGTGAGCTGCCATGTGGATGCTGGGAATTGAACCTTGGTCCTCTGGGAGTGCAGCCAGTGCTCTTAACCACTGAGCCATCTCTCCAGCCCTATTCAGGTTTTATTAATGCAAAGACTGGAGGCTGCACTTAGTCATACAATCACCTTTGTCTCCTCTGGTACTTACTTAGTCTTACATTTCATGACTTTGACATGACTGTTTCTGTTTTGAGGCATATGATCAGGTATTATAAAATACTCCTTGAATTGAATTTGTCTGGTATTTTTTATATAAATAGATTGTGATTATAGGATTTGAGGAAAATGCTACATATAGAGATACCTGACTCACATAATGCCAAAGGGAACATGTTAGAAGTGATGTTTTGGCCATCTGAGTATGGCAATTTTTGCTAGTTTTTCCACTGTATGGTTGCACTCTTTTGTTGTATGATATTTTGTTTGTGTTCTAATAAAGCTTGCCTGGAGATCAGAGGGTGGAGCCAGCCACTAGTTAAACATAGAGGCCAGGCAGTGGTGGCACATACCTTTAATCCCAGCCCTTTCGAGGAGGAAGCAGGAAGATCAGGAGTTCAAGTCCACCCTTGGCTACATTGATTGAACCAGTCTAAAAGAGAAACAGAGCCAGGCAGAGGTGGTGCACGCTGCCTTTGATCCCACCACTAGAGAGGTGGAAACAGGAATATAAGGTGGGAGGAGACAGGTTCTCAGCCCCCCATTTGGTCAGAGGATCTGAAGAGGTTAAGTGACTGTGGCTGCTGCTCTGCTTCTCTGATCTTTCACCCTAATATCTGACTCTGGGTTTTTATTAATAAGACTAATTAGGATCACACATCACTTTTTTGCCCTGTGTCTTGAGTGTGTGTGTGTGTGTGTGTGTGTGTGTGTGTGTGTGTGTGTGTTTAAGACAAGTCCTAAGTTCTGCCCACATTTTAGAGGACTGTAGGATGAAGCCTCAACTCTTGAAAGGGCATACCTGAGTACATTACTACATTATTTGGAATTCTATTATAAGAAAAATTTGCCTCTTTTCCTTATTTCTCCTTGAATCTGGGGCTTGCATTTTCTCAGCCAGGCTACCTCAAAGCTGGGGTTACATGTGGCTTGTTAGTGGGTCCTGAGGTCTGAACTCTTCTCAAGATTGCACAGCAAGTGCTCTTCACCGCTGACCCATCTCTCCAGCCCTGTCATGTTTATTAACTCTTGGTTTACAGCCCTGCATAGCTAGCTTCTCAAGTGGCCCTCACTAAGCCCCACCTCCTGGTATAACTCCTTCTCTTTGAACATGGACTGGAGTTAGTAACTTAGTTCTTATGAACGGAAGAGAGCAAGTGCCAGAGGAGACCCTGGCTTTGATCTTGCCTTGCTTCCCCTAGGTCTCTCCTTTACTCACTCTGATGGAAGCCAGTGTCATGCTGTAGGGTACCCACATGGCAAGAAAATGAGGGAGTTCTCTGGCCAGTAGTCCATCAGTCTGTTCGGAACCTAAATCCTGCTAAAAGCTGTGTGGCTTCAGCTGGGAGAAAGATCTTGCTGAAGCCTTGAAATGACTGCAGCCACAACTAACACCTCTGTGGCAGCCTTGTGAACAGCCAAGCCGGCAACACTCAGCTAAGCTCAGGCCAGCTGCCTGTCCCAGAGCAGGAGATAATACATGGCTATTGTGTTAGGCTGAGGCAGTCTGTAGTGAGCTGGTGGGAAATAAGAGATAACGAATATAGCTTCTCTTCCACAAGACCATAGGCTCTTACATTTCAGTTTGGAGCTGCTAAAACATCTGCACAAACTCCTTCTAAGGTGATTGTTCTGAATTTGGACCAAATGTTACAGGGCAAGTCATTTGGAAATACTAGGGGAAAAAATGGACTTTGTTTTTTGTTAGTATATTTGATCCTGGAGGGTTTTTTGTTTGCTTGTTTAGTTTTCCTAAACAAATGGTTCAGCTTTTCTGGAAGAATCCTGAATAACTGAAAGTTCATCTGCTATTTGGATGAAGAGAAGGAAATGAGTCAGCAGTTGCCTTGAAAAGCTCCTTGACTTACGGAGGCCAGGGAGATGGTTCAGTACATAAAGGCTGTTGCCACAAGTGTAATAGCCTGTATTTGATCCTGGAACCCATATAACAGAGGGAGATCTCCCCCCGCCTCACATACACACACCCCACTTGCATGCACGAAATAAATCTAGAAAAGAAACTTTCCTTTTGACTCTGTGTGACTCCTATCCCAGAAGGCCAGCTCAAAGAATCCTTGAGGACTGAGTGCTTAATATCTGCCGAACTCTAAGGCCAATTTCAGGCTTATCTCAAAGACCCAAAAACGTCACCATTTTTGTGATCCAATAAAGAAGGGGACCTGTCTCCCATGTCAGGCCGAATGACAGCCACATTTGGTGCTATGGATTAATTTATTTACATGTGGTCTCTTCTAGCAATCAAGGTTCATTTCTTCTTGTTCAGCTTTTGCCCTTAGCTCCAACTGCCTCGCTGTAGGAAATAGGATACACTGAAATGAGTCTCCAAGGTTCTTAGTTAGAATCAAGGAAAACTTTCAGGGTCAGTTTCAATGTAAAAATGACAAAATGTCACATACACAAAAGCAAAAAGCATACTAGGAATACTAGAGTAGGTGTCAATGAGGAGCAGAGAGACCGCTCCATGCTGGTACCTGCAGCAGCCCGAGGAGTTCCAGGATTCATGACTTTGATGCAGAAAAGATTGCAAGACTAGTCAGTGTGAAGCAAAGTTGGAGGTTTTATTAAAGATATTTTATGGCTGGGGAGATGAGTCAGTGGGCATAACACTTACTGTGCAAGCTCAAGACCTGAATTTGGATCCTCAGGTCCTGCATAAAGCCAGATGTGCTACTACACGTCTGTTACCCCAATCCTAACATCTGCCAGATGGGAGGCAGAGACGGGAATACCCCTGACCAGCTTACCTGGTTTATGCAGTGACAAATAATAAAAGACCTTGTGTCAAACAAGGTGGAAAGAGAGAACCAACACCTAAGGTTGCCCTCTGACCTCCACATGCATGCTGTGGCCCCTGAACACCCACACTCGTGCACACAGACACAATTTGTTTTTAAGACTTTTATTTATGCATGTATCTATGTGAGTATATGACACTCATAATTTTTAAAAGGCATTTTGATAGACACTCCAAAGAATAAAGGCACACTCAAGAGCATTGGTGTGTGCTTCTCAAAGAAGAGCCACAGAAACTAAGCAAGACACACCCAAGTGTTGGTATGAGCTCTTCAAGGGAGAGTTGCAATTGTCTTAGCATTCACCATATATACCATTGTGATGGATCACATCTCATCCTCCCTTTGAGATTATAGGGTGAAGCATAAACGTAATTAATCTTATCAATAAAAACCAGGAGTCAGATATCGGGGTAAAAATCTGAAAGATCAGAGAAGCAAGGGAGTAGCCATAGTCACTTCTTACCTCTCCAGATCCTCTGATCAAAAAGGGGCCGAGATCCTGTCTCTGCCCTGCCTTATCACTTCCTGTTCCTCTCTATATATACCTCCAGACCTCTATGGTTAACTAGTGGCTAGCTGCACCCTCTGACTCCAAGCAAGCTTTATTTGTCAGGACACAAACAAAATATCACACAGTAGGGTGGCTCCTGAGATGCTTTGGATAGAATTATAATCTGATAAGGTAAAACTGTGAGCCACTAGAGTTGCACAAGGAGTTTAGTACATGTTTTTTCCCTGCAAGCAAGGTTTCTACTGAGACTTCTAAACACTTTCAGGTCTGTATCTGGAAGGAAGAAAGGCCCCAAGCAGTTGTTAATTGTTCTGGAATTCTTGCTCTGCTGCTGGTGAGAGGCTTCAAGCAGATTCCAAGGTAAAGGAGATCCCGCCCCCCCTTTTTTTCATGTCCTCACAATTTTCATTTCTGTCCTGTTTTCATAAAAGCCAGCTTCAGCAATCAGCAGTCTACAGCAAATGTTCCCTCTATAAGCTTTTCCTTCCTCTGATTCATTTAATTTTTTAAAATAGCATGTGTGTGTCAGTGTCTGTGTGTTTGTGTGTATCTGTGTGTGTATGGGTGTGTGTTTACATGCATAAAAATACCATGGAGCCCATGTGGAAGAGATCAGGGGACAACTCTTGGAAGTCATTTCTCTCCTTCCACCTTGTGGGACTTGATATCATTTCCGCATCCTCCTAGCCACTTCTGGGGTCCCATCTCCATGCATGCACCGTCAGCATTCAGGCAGAATGCTTAGTCATCGCAGGGCCTTACATCCCATGTAATCTATATGCATGCGCTGAGCTACCTTTAAAAGTGGACTCACCAGACCCACACCCTCTCTGCACCACATTTCTTGCAGACAGGCCTGTGCACTCCCCCTTTTCCCTTTCCCCACTCTCTACCAAAGGAACTCCTAAGTGAGTTTTATTGTGTATCTTGTGGTCCGTTCTCATGCTGAACAGATTCTCCTGGCACCTCCCCATGCTGGGAACCTAGACTGGGTCCATCTACAACCGCAGATCAAAAGCCATTGGATCTCATTTGTTTATTTTTCTCTGCCTCAACCATGGGGAATAAGCCTTCCAACAATAAAAGCCCAACATCTCCTCTGGGATGACTTTTAGAAACCCTCAAACCTCTAAGCTTAATGCAGTAGTTGGAAGTTTTCTTGTGTCCTACCCGGTCCTACAACCACTCAGACCCAAATAAACACACAGAGGCTTATATCAATTACGAATTGCATGGCCATGGCCTATGGCTCAATTTTTTTGCTAGCTAGCTCTTATAACTAAACTTAGCCCATTTCTATTAATCTATATGTTGCCATGTGTTCCCTGGCTTTACCTGTGTGCCATTACATGCTGCTACCTGGATGGTGGTATGGCATCTCTCTGCCTCTTCTTTCTCTTCCTCCTATCTCTCTTGGATTTTTCTGCCTGGCTCCATCCTGCCCTGCCATAGGCCAATGCAGCTTTATTTATCAACCGGTCATAGCAACACATAGTCACAACATACAGAAAGACATCCCACAGCACTTTTCCTTTTCTGTCTAATCAAAAAGGAAGGTTTTAACTTTTACATAGTAAAATTACATATAACAAAACAGTTATAAAGCAAGAATTACAGTTACAATATATAGTCTATTTATCATTGACAAAATTAGAAAATATTCTACCATCTATCCTGTTTTTGTGAGTCCAAAGTTTTATATATAATTTATCTTTTATCATGACCAAAGAAAGCTATAATTATAACTATCTAGTCTTCAACTCTATCAAAGACCCCAGAAGGATATTATATTACCTAAGTAAACAGGAAGTGCATTGCAAGCAACTTCAATTATTCTAGAAATGACAGAGACAGCTGGCTGCCTGGACAGTCACCCAAAGTTCCTCTGCAATGTTGGGGCATCCATCTTCAGCCTATAAGCCTGGAGTCACTTTTCCCTGTGTCCTGTAGAATGTCTGACAGTCTCCTCTGTGAAGCAGGAACCTGAAGGACCATTTTGCCTTGTTTTGGCAAAATCAGTGGTCATTTTCCTATGGGTTCTAAATGTTCAGTTTATACAACATATTATCAATCAGTCCAGGCATGAGCAGTTTCTTGCCCAAATGGCCAGTTTTGCCAAGAAGAAGATAAACTCCATATGGAGTGGCTTTGATGCCTATCTTCCTCTTTGAAATAAATCAGTGCTGCCAGGAGCAGACATGTCTCACTGTCCAGAAAGTCAAAGTTTTTAAAACATTTTAAATGCCATATTCTGTAGGTCTTTGAAGTGTGTGAAAATTACCTAATTGAAATATATCTTCGTATACCTAACATGACTATAAATATAAATAAAATAAAATTTTATTTTAATAAAAAAATAAAAACTAACATGACTATAAATTTGATTATCATAAATAACTAATTATTCTGTATTTTTAATTATATTTTACAATTTTAAATGAGTTGCATGATAATAAAACCTTAAACAAGAATAGAAATATATATAGTATAACAAAATTAACTTTAAATTTTTATCAATACACTAAAATCCATAGCAATGTAAAACATTTCAAACAAGTTGTTGCTATTTAAAAGTAGATTCAATAATCTACCCTTTCATCCTATCATATCTGTATCATATCCCTTTTTTTTCTTTTAGAAAGAGATTGACTGTGACCAGTAACAGTTTCTAATTAACCCCTAAACAAAGACAAACATCCATAATCCATTTTTTTGGAATGTCGGTGGAGTTTTCTAGGCTACTTCCTGCTGATTGGGGGTGCTGGTAGTTTTTGGGGGACACAAAGAAAATTGTAGGATTATGGTAAAGTCCTGCCTGGAGTAGTCTGTGAGACTGTATTCTGTGAGTCAGTTGCCTTGAAGCTGTTCTGGATGTTGGATCATCTGGAGACCTCTCAGGGAGTCTTCCTTGATGGAACCATATTAACCTGGAAGGAATCCACAGCTTCTCATCTGTGGAAAGAAAAGCAGAACCTCTTTTCCAAAGCAGCATATCCTTAGACATAAATTTTGAAGTCAGATACCTTTAAAATATATATATATACATATTTATATTATATATATATATATAGAGAGAGAGAGAGAGATTGATTTAACTCAGCAGCCCTTACAATCAAATGTATCTCTCTAGTTAAAAATCCCAAAGACAACATAATCCAGACTCTCTGTGTAATTTCCATCTTTGCATGGATTATTATATTTTTATATATTATTTTATTTTTTAAGACTTTAATTTGTGTTTATGACTATGTCTCTCTCTCAAGCCTATGTACCTTTTTACACACACTGTAAACCATTTAGAGTTTTATTCCATCTGAATCTGTCTTATCATGAATCTGTAATCATGTTTTGACCATTGATTTAAACTGCAGTGTGACTAGGACGGAAGCAATAGCAGCACTGGCTGCTGGCCCCACCCCACTAGGTTTTTTTAACATGGTGCAGGTACCAACACGTCATGCTTATCTCTCCAATTCTGGGAAGCAGTATTAAGTAGTATGCCTATATTTTTTGTTTTTTGTTTTTTTAAATGGGTGAAAGTAACAATTTATTGAGAATATATGAAATTATTTGCCAGTTTACATTATTATTAAAGACTTTCAAGATCTATTACTGTTCATCAGAACATTGATGGTTTCTTTTAAAATCTTAATTTATTCTTTAATTCTCCTATTTAAACATAGATCATTTAACAAGCATATTTCAACTGGGCTTAGAGGTGCATGCTTTTAATCCCAGGACTTGGAAGACAGCAGCAAGCTGATATTTTTGAGTTTGAGGTCAGCTTGGTTCACATAGTGATTTGCAGGAGAGCCATAGCTTTGTAGAGGTTTTTCACCTTCTTTAAGAACCTTCTTTAAATATATAATGTTTTTCCATATTTTAAAAAAGGTTTTCTGCATGTATATGTTATTTTCAAAAGGAATGAAATTTAGGTGTATAACGTTAGCCAGTGTATATATTAAGTGCATGCCAGGTACCAGTTGAGTCATAAGAGAGGGTGTGATTCCCTGGTGCCTGTAGTTACAGATAGTTGTGATCTATCTTTGGATGCTGGAAATCAAAGTCAGGCCCTGTGAATGGGCAGCCAGTGCTCTTAGGTATTGAACCATCTATTGAGCCTCATGAACATGTCATTATAGAGGTAATGTGTGAATAGATGTTCCTGATTTCATCTTTACCTCGGCTCTGATCACCCAAAAGAAAGAGAAGATTTACAGCTTCCCAAACTAACTTAGACATTTTGTTTGTTTTTCTTTTTCTTTCTTTCTCCCCCCCCCAGTACTGTTTATTGAAGGGGGGAGGAGGTCTTAAATACAGGCTTACAGCACAATGGGAGAACCCCAGAGGGCAGAAGTTCGCTACTGATGCTTTACAATCTTGCATCTAAGCTGTTAATGCCCATTATGCAGGATACACAGACAAGGAGCTTCCCTTAAGCATTCAGGAGGGAGGAACCCAGCAGAGAATTAGCATAATGAGGATATCAAGGTCAAGGGCAGCAAGCAAGGCAACAGTTACCCAAAACGGGGCCAGGGCCCTACAGGTCCCCCTTTTGCTAGAAAATGAGCTTCTGACTTAGGTTGCGTGGGACGTCAGCAGGTCACCTTACCCGTCATGGAGACGCCTGCCTAGGCCACACAGGCGCTCTGTCTTAGGTTGGTGAGCACCCCCCAATGCCTATGTTTTTAAGCCCACAGCTGTGCTCCCAAGCCAGCAGGGAGAAGCCTCTTTGTATTGAGACCCGGCCCATCAGAGACCATGGAAGTCTGCCATGTGCCACTGAAGCCTGCTGAGGCCAGGGGAACATCTCTGTACTGTGTCCCGCCATGAGCGACATGAATTAGAAGCTGTTCTTGGATCCATTTTAGAACCCTTTTTAAAAGCTTTCTCAGGTTTTTGGGTAGAAATTCTTGCTACCACATTGGGGGCCAAAAATGTAGCTGGAAGTTTTCCTGTGTCCCACCTGCCCAGCCCAGAGGTCCCATAGCCAAGTAATCACTCAGAGGCTTATATTAATTATCAACTGTATGGTCTATGGCAGGCTTCTTGCTAGCTACCTCTTTCATCTTAAATTAATTCATTTCTATTAATCTATGTATTGCCACGTGTTCCATGGCTTTCCCTGTGTCCCCTCACATGTTGCTCCTTGGACAGCAGTTTGGCATCTCCCCTTACTCTCCTTTCTCCTTTCATTATCTCTCTTGGATTTTCCCACCTGGCTCCATCCTGCCCTGCCATAGGCCAATGCAGCTTTATTTATCAACCAATCAGAGCAACACATACTCACAGCATACAGAAAGACATCCCACAGTACAGTGGTCCCCCTCTATCCTGTAGTACCTAACCCTTACATACTTCTTTCCACTGTCCATTCAGGAACCTCCTATTTCTCAGTTCTGGATTTCAAGAATCCTTTCTTCTCTATCCCTCTCAGCACTGAGTCTCAAAATACCTTTTCTTTCAGCTGGACTGACCCTGACACTCACCTATCCACACAGCTCACTTAGACTGTCCTACCCCAGGGATTCTGAGACAGTCCACACCTATTTGGTCAGGCCCTGGCTTCTGACTTACTTTCTTTGTCTCTCCCCAACTCTAAACTCATACAGTATGTAGATGACATTCTACTTTGCAGCCCGTCATTACAAATTAGCCAAACTAACACCTCTGCTTTCCTAAATTTCTTGTTCAGCCAGGGATATAGAGTCTCACTTTCCAAGGTCCAACTATCCACCCCTCAGGACACCTACTTGGGTCTAACCATTACCCCAACCCACAAGGCTATTACTTTAGATAGAAAGCACTTAATCCAGTCTCTTGCAGTCCCCTCTACTAAAGAGATTTTACCATTTCTAGGAATGGTTGACTTCTTATGCTCCTGGATCCCCTTTTTCTCTCCTTGCTCACCCCGTATATGAGGCAGCTCTTGGCTCTCCACACAAACCCCCTCCTCCATCCCATTAGTAAGCCCTTTCAGAATTTCTAACAGGCTCTTCTCCAGGCTCTAACCCTCCATCTCCCAGACCTAACTTGTTCCTTCTCCCTCCAGGCAATAGAAAAAGAGGGATATGCCCTTGGGGTCCTAGGCCACCAGCTGGGACCTTCCTTTGCACCTGTAGCATACCAGTTAAAAAAAACTAGACCTTACCACCCAGGGATGGGCACCCTGCACATATGTTCTAGCAGCTGCTGAGCTCATTATTTGTGAATCAAAGAAACTAAACTTTGGGTCACCCACCACTATCTTCTCCCACCACAACCTGTCCCATCTCTTAACTTGCAAAGCTTCCAAACTCTACCTCCTTCCCAAGTTCTTTCTCTCCAAGTGGCGTTACTGGAAGATGCCATATTTACTTTCCAATCTTGCCAACCCCTCAATATCTCAAGTCTTCTCCCTCAACCTAATACTGACTATTCCCCATCTCATTCCTGCACTGAAACAGTAGAGGAACTACTGCCCCATCCTTCACACATATAGGAGGGCACATTGCCTCAGGCCACCTATACCTGGTACACAGATGGCAGCTCCTTTTTACATGAGGAGACCCATAAAGCAGGCTATGCCATAGAGTCAGATACTAGGGTGGTTAAAGCACAGGCACTCCCTGCTCATACTACTAACCAGCAGGCTGAACTAATAGCCCTTACCTATGCCTTCCAATTAATACAAGGACAATCCCTAAATGTTTACACATATTCTAAATATGCTTTTCATAGCCTCCTGTCCCATATTGCCATCTGGAAAGAGTGTGGGCTTCTTACAACAAAAGGAGGATCCATAACTAACTCAGGCCAAATTATGGCCATGCTAAAAGTCCCCCATCTCTCCGAAGCTATAGGAATTATTCACTGCTGGTCTCATTAGACCAACAACTCCATCATCTCCAAGGGAAATAACCAAGCTGACTAGGCAGCTAGGATAGCAGCCCTCCAGGGCCCAGACTCACCCCACCCACTGCAGGGAATCAATCCATACACTACAACCCACATTCTCATAATCACCCCCTGACACTTGGCAAATTCTTTTTTTTTTATTTATTTATTTATTTATTTATTTATTTATTTATTTATTTATTTATTTTTCGAGACAGGGTTTCTCTGTGTAGCTTTGGAGCCTTTCCTGGAACTCACTTTGGAGACCAGGCTGGCCTCGAACTCACAGAGATCCGCCTGCCTCTGCCTCCCGAGTGCTGGGATTAAAGGCGTGCGCCACCACCGCCCGGCGGCAAATTCTATACTATCTACACCAGCTCTTTAATACTAATAGTCAGGCTCTGTCTCATTTTGTCAAAGCTCACCTACAGCCAACCCCTGAGGACTTACAGTTCTTAAAAACTATTTCTGCCTCTTGTAAAATTTGTCAAAAGTCTGACCCTAATTCTAAATATTGGAGCCACCCTTTTCCTACCCACTAGGGGCTCCCTCCTGGGGACTGACTGGCAATTTGATTTTATTCACATGCCCACAGTCAGACAAGTTAAGTATCTCCTGGTTCTAGTAGATACATTCTCAGGCTGAGTTGAGGCCTTTCCAACGACTAACAAACAGGCTCAGACAACCTCTGACCCCCTTCTCTGGGAGATTATTCCTTGATTTGGGATTCCCACCTCTCTCCAGTCTGACAATGGTCCTGAATTCACCTCCTAGATTTCCCAAACCTTATATAAAGCTTTTAACATCCCTTGGCATTTTCATATCCTGTATCACCCTCAGTCCTCAGGAAAGGTAGAACGAACTAACCACTATGTGGTGGCGCACGCCTTTAATCCCAGCCCTCGGGAGGCAGAGGCAGGTGGACCTCTGTGAGTTCAAGGCCAGCCTGAACTACAGAGTGAGTTCCAGGAAAGGCGCAAAGCTACACAGAGAAACCCTGTCTCGAAAAAACAAAAAAACAAAAACAAAAAACAAAACAAAACAATATTCTTGTTAAAATGTCACAGGAACTTCACCTTGACTGGGTAAAACTCTTGCCTCTGGCTTTTTTCAGGGAGATAGCAGGAGAGGGAGTAAGAACTACATAAATGATTTCACTTAATGCAAACTAATCAGATACAGAAAACTATATATCCCATTTCTCAGTAAAGTTATTCTTGCTTTTACTTACTTTTCTTTGTATGGTAGACTCCTGTCCTGATTAATATTTTTTGTTTATGTTTTGTTTTTCAATTTGACACAATCTAGAGTTATCAGGGGAAAGGAAACAACTGAGAAAATGCTTTAATCAGATTGGCCTATAGACAAGTCTATGGGGGACATTTTCCTTTTTTCTTCCTTCCTTTCTTTTCTTTCTTTTAGGGGAGGGAGTTGGTATTTTGTTTTGTTTTGTTTTGTTTTTCAAGAGAGGGTTTCTCTGTGTAGCTCTGACTGCTCCGTAGACCAGGCTGGCCTCGAACTCACGGAGATCTGCCTGCCTCTGCCTCCCTAGTGCTAGGATTAAAGGGATTATAGCCTGGCTTGTGGGGGGAATTTTCTTAATGAATGATTGATGAGGGAGGGCCTAGCCAGTATTGGCAGTGCCATCCCTGGGCAGGTAGTCCTTCGAGGTATAAGAAAAGTAGTTGAGTGTAGTCTGGAGAGCAAGCAACACTCCTCCATGGTCTCTGCTTAAGTTCCTGCCTCCAGGTTCCTGCCCCGCCCTCATGATGGACTGTGAGTTGACTCGAACCCTTTCCTTCCCAAGTTGCATTTAGTCATGGTGTTTATCACTGCAATAAAAACCTGAGACAGCTCTTCCTTCTCAGAGCTTGTCTCACTCATTTAAACTGAAAAAGCTAGATATACTTTTTTGTGTATTTTCAATGTTCATATCATACATAATTTACATACTTTGACTATATAAGATTGGATGGGGGTGGTGGTTCAGCAATTAAGAGAGAACTTTTTATTCTTGTAGAGGACCTAGGTTTTATTCCCAGAACTTACATGGCAGCTTATAACTGTCTGTAACTCTAGTTCTGGGGGATCCAGTGCCCTCTTCTGACCCCTGCAGGCACCAGGCATGCACATAGTGCATGTACATATATATGCAGGCAAAATTTTCATACACACAAAATAAAAAAATCATTTTGCTGTCATTTTTTAAATGACTAGTATATGCTTTTCTGGTATTACTTAAGATTTTAGAAATTATTCCAAGGCTGTTTCTGCAACTCGGTGTAGTAGAATATTTTAAAGTGTGTTACTTTTGTTTATGTTGCTTTTGTTGAACTTTGTGAAGCGGTGTTACTGTGCCTGTGTAAAACACCTGATGGTCTAATAAAGAACTGGCCAATAGTAAGGCAGGAGAAAGGGTAGGTGGGGCTGGCAGGAGAGAGAATATATACAGGGAAAAATCTGGAAAGGGGGCGCTGGATAAGATCTAGTAGCCAGAGAAGGAGGAGGACTCCAGAGGCCAGCCACCCAGCTACACGGCAAGCCATGCAGTAATTGTAAGATACAGAAGTAAGAGAATGGGAAAAACCCAAAGGCAAAAGGTAGACAGGATAAGTTAGTTAAGGAAAGCTGGCTAGAAACTAAGCCAAGCTAAGGCTAGGCATTGGTAATTAAGGTAATTAAGAATAAGCCTCCATGTGTGATTTATTTGGGAGCTGGGTGGCAGCCCCCCTAAAAAGAGAAAAAGCCTCCCATAACAACTCGAAATTCAATTTATTGTTTTATTTTTTAACTATATTCATTCATTTTATTTTAATTTTTAGATTTATTTATTTACTTACTTACTATTTAATATGTATGGATGTTTTGCCTGCATGTATGTATGTGTATCCTGTTCATGACTGGTGCTTGCAGAGTTCAGAAGATGGCAATGGATCACCTGAAGCTGAGATCCATCTTAGACAAGGAGAGACCCAAAGGGGGTTATTGGTGGGTAATGGGTGCTGGGGAAGAGGGAGGTATTTTCTTCACAGGTGTATCTAGTGAAGCTGTGGTATAGGTGGTGGGAATTGAACCTGGGTCCTCTGGAATAGTGCTTCTCAATCACTGAGCCATCTCCCTGACTCCTTATTTTTTTATGTTTGTTTGGTTTTTTTTTTTTTTGAGACAGGGTTTCTGTGTCGCCTTGGCTGTTCTGAAGCTCACTTTGTAGACCGCCTGCCTCTGCCTGGGATTAAAGGTGTGTGCCACCACTGCCTGGTTCCTTACTTGTTTTTGAGGCAGAATCTTCCTCTGTAGCTGAGACCACCCTTAAAATCACTCTTCCTGCCTGTTTCCCACATCCTGGGATTATAAATTTGCACTATTATCCCAGTTCTGATCTGTATTGATCAGTGGTTATACAATGGCCCAAAGCCTGTAGAATTATCATGATTCACTCAACATTCCACTAGTTCTTTATTACTTTATTATTGTAATTTTTATTCATTTTTGTGGTTCTCAGATGGCAACCCCCCCTCCCCTTCATGCTTGCAAGGAAAGCATTCTACCATTGAGCCATGCCCTCTGCTCAGTAGTTCTTGCTGAGAGTTCTTGCTCTCTCTTGAGCTTCCTACATAGCCCAGGATGGCTTAGAACTCACAGTCCTTCTGTCTAGCCTTTTGTATTAGGTGGGATTTTCTAAAGGGACAGAACTTATAGAATGAGTCTATACATTAAAAGGAGATTTATAGACTGCCTTCCTGGATGTGGTCTGAGTAGTCTAACAGAGGCTATCGCTTAATGGAAAGGCTGAGAATCTACGTTGTTCAGCCTGACGCAGTCCCACTCTGGCCCTGAAGTCCTGAAGGATTCCTGGACAGCTGCTGTCTTCATTCTGAGTCGGGATCCTGAGGCAGTTGGCTTTAACACTGCTGCACCAGTAGGATAGATGCACTTGCTAGTGGGAGTGAGGAAACACGGACAAAAAGAAAGTGTCTTTCTTCCATATCCTTTTATGTGGGCTGCCACCAGAAGGTTCATGCATTTTAAAACATTTTATTAGCATATATTAATTATACACAGTAGTGGATTGCACTAAATTTTCATCATGTATATACAGTATTTGACATTCATCCTTCATCACCCCCTCTCTCCTCCTACTTCCGCTGATCTCCTTTCTCTTCCCAACTTTTCCTTCCTTCCTTCCTTCCTTCCTTCCTTCCTTCCTTCCTTCCTTCCTTCCTTCCTTCCTTCCTTCCTTCTTCCCTCCCTCTCTTCCTTCCTTCTTCTCTCTCTCCCTCCCCTTCCCTCTCTTCCCCTCCTCCCTCCTCCTCACTCCCCCTCCCTCTGAACCACTGAGTTTAACTCGGTTACTTCCATGAGCACAGGCAACTTGCAGTTGCTGTGAAAAACATCTTTTCCCTCCCCCAGCAATGATCAACTGCCTATGGATCCTTAGAAAGGAGTGGGGCCCATGAGTCTCTCCCCACTTAGACACTTTTCAAACATTTTGATTTTGGAGGATGGTGAGTTAGTTTAATAGGTAAGGTGCTTGCTGCCAAGCCTAACGATGTGGATTTGATCCCTGGGACCCACATGAGAGAACCAACTCCTACAAGTTGTCCTCTGACTTCCATACACATGCTGTGACATGCTACATTGAGCACATGTGTGCACAAATGAACAAATGGGATTAAAATATGGGTTTTTTGTTGTACTGCTGAGATGGGACTCACATATGCTAGGGAAGTGCTTGGGCACTGGGCTGCACCCTAGCACCTAAATTTGCTTTATATATGTATTATGTAAAAGAGGTGTGCATATGCTAAGGCATGTGTGTGGAGATCAGAAGACAGTTTGCAGGAGTCTGTACTGTCCTTCCACCATGTGGTTTCCAGGAACTGAACTCAGGTCACTGATGTCTTGGATGGAAGTGCCTTCACACTCTGCACCATCTCCTGCCCTCACCCTTTTTGTGAGACAGGCTGGTTGACCTCCTGATCTTCCTGCTTCCGTCTCCTGACTTCTGGGATTACAGGTGTGCACTGCGGCACCTAGTAAAGTTGTTCTTAAACATTTTTTTCTTTATCACTGTCTGTATGTGATGCTGAGGGGAGACACATCTGCTACGGTGTGTGTTGTGTCAGAGAACGATTACGGCATCGGCTCTTTCCCTCCTCCTTTATGTGGTGAGGTGTTTTTGTTAGTTATTATTATGCGACACTGTGATATTCATTAAGCATGCTTTTACCATGTGAGAAAAGCCATAAGGCATAACAAAAACCACTGTAAGATTTTATTAAGAGAAGGAACAGAGGGGAATATGCTTAGGCCTATGGAAGATTGTGCAGGGAGAGAGAGGAAGAGGGGGAGGAGTCTGTGACCCGCTTTTTATAGATCCCCCCCAATATGTGCATATGGGCTTAGGTAGCTATGCCACACATGTGCATAGATTACCTGATCATGCTGTGCGCAAATTACATGACCACGCAGGGCACAGATTGCACAGGACGTAAGGCCTGGGCGTGACTAAGCCTCTTGCTTGGCTACTGGACAGCACTTGTGCAGTCATGTAGCTGGGGGAGTGCCAGGAATTCCAATGGTTTTGAAAGAGAAATCTCCACCATAGCTTCGTATATTTGAACATTTGGTCCTGCGTCGGTGGCACTACTGGGGAATGTTGTGGAACTTTTAGGGGACAGAGATTGATTGGAGGAAATATATCACTGGAGAAAGGCTTTTGATGTTCTATGGCTACCCTTCCACCTCCCCACCCCCACTCCCCACCCATCTTCTGTGTGTCCTGGTTTGGTGTTTTTTGTCAACTTGACACAAGCTAGAGTCATTTGGGAAGAAGGATTCTCAATGAAGAAACTGCTTCTATCAGATTGGCCTATAGGCAAGTCTCTTGGGGCATTTGCTTGATTAATGATTGATGTGGGAGGGCCCAGCCCAGTATGGGCGGTGCCTTCTCTGCGCACTTGATCCTGGGTTGTATAAGAAAGCAGGTTGTATAAGTAAAGCAGTCAGTCCACCATGGCCTCTGCTTCAGTTCCTGTTTCCTGTGTCGATGGACTGTGATATGGAACTGTAAGATGAAATAAACCTTTTCCTCCTCAAGCTGCTTTTGCTCATTTTGTTTGTTTGTTTGGTTTTGGTTTTTCAAGACAGAGTTTCTCTGTATAGCTCTTGCTATCCTGAAACTAGCTCTGTAGACCAGGCTGGCTTTGAACTCACAGAGATCCTCCTGCTTCTGCTTCCTGAGTGCTGGGATTAAGTTGTGTGCTACCACACTGCCCACTGCCCAGTGTTTTTTTTTTTTTTTTTAAGCACAGCAAAAGAATATCTAAGACAGAATTTGGTACCGGGCATGGAGTATTACTGAGACAAACCTGAGCATGTGATTTGGGGAGGAAGGACTTTGGAACTTTGGACTAGAAAAGCCATTGAGTGCTCAGAGCTTAAAGAGCTGTTGTTGTGTGAATTTGCAAGATAATGCTGAGAGGAATCTAGATGATGGAGACTTGGTTTGTGAAGTTTAAGAGAGAAGCAGTACCACTAAGAGGACCATTGATGTGATGTTTTGAATTAAGATTCTGTGGTTCTGGTCACTGGGAAATAAAAAAATCACTGTGATTAACAAGAGACCAAAACCATGAAAGTGAAACTTTGCTTTCATAGGACAATTGATACTGGTCAGGTGGAGCTGTGAATTAAAGAATCAGCTGTGAATTAAAAAGAGATCAGCACCAGACATGGCTGCGAGAGCTGGGTGCATCGTGGGTACCTAACCTGAGGATCTGGACAACACAGACACTGGTAGTTTTACCCCAATCATGTATCCACACAAGTTCTTCTCTTGACATTTCTTGTCAATGGGAGAAGACTATTGTTTACCCACCACACCTGCCTGGAGAACCTCAGAGACCAGCAGAAATTTACCATTGTCGGAGACAAATAAAACACAGCAGGGACAAGATGTGGTATCTGGCAAAATTGATAGGATGCCTGTCCATCCATCAGGCTTTGGCTCAATTGGAGCTCAATGATAAGGAGGATCAAATAATTAAAGAGGTTCTCTTAGAAGGACAAGACATGACAGTGAGATATAATAATGTGGAATTCAGATTCAACTTACATGTAGCTAAGTCTCCCTCAGCCAGTGCCTGAAGCACCTCTGTTACCATGGTTGAGGTTGCCTTAGCATCATGGAGAAGGTCTATTGTCACTATTTTGTGAAGCTGGTAGAAAGATCCCCACCTCCACCGGAAGTACCCAAGACAGCAGTTGACCACACCAAGGAGTATATTCAGCAGCTCTGCAGCCAGACCATCATCCACACTCTGATGGTCATTCTGGCTCCACAGTGTACAGTGTATATATTTTACATTTATTTTAAAAAGTAAAAAACAAATGGAGAGAGAGA
>CABHPP010135341.1:0-22609 GCA_902168425.1 Peromyscus attwateri | reverse complement strand
AGGCTGCCACAGACACAAGAGAGGACGGTGTCCGGTGAGGGACCCCAAAGAGAGGTAACACACAGGGGAGGGAGCTAAGGGTCCCTTTACCAAGGGCCTGAGGTCATACATTCAAGAGTGCCCCTGGCAAAGCCAGGGAAGAGCCAGGGCAGTCCTGTCAAACCACGGCTCCAACCCCTCGGCTCCTTCATGAAAAGCCCCAGAGTCAGGAAGACAGCAGGGTCTCTGGTGACCAGAGCTGAGCCTCCAGTGCCATGAGGCACAAAGACAAACCCTGAAACATTCATGATACCAGCTCCCCAGACTCAGGGGTCGGTCTGGCTCTAGCCCCAGGAACCAGGGCAACGATGGCCACCATGGCCAATGGCTCAGAAGGGAGAGTTCATGCCCAGCTTAGTTTCAAACTGCAGCTTCTGTCGCTTCTGGTAGCGGACACGGACCCTGGTGAAACAGATTAAAATACAGTTGACAACTCAGCCTGATGATTCAGGCCCATAATTCTAGCTTCTTGGGGGCTGAGGCAGGAGGATTACAAGGTCAAGATCGATCTACTTAGTGAGAGCCTGTCTCAAAAAGTCAAAAGTGCTAGAGCTAGAGCCAGGACAGAGTGCATCAGAGGAGCTGGCTCCCTCTCCAGCACCAGGAAAACAAAAAGGTTGGCACAACCCTTCAGACTAGAGGACTGAGCAGGACGTCGGCAAGGGGCTGGCAAGTTTAGGGGACAGAGCCTAGCCGAGTGCTGCCAGCTCACCGAATCTCATGCAGTTTCACAACCTCATTGGTGACTACCACAAGGACCAGGGACAGACAGCCCAGGAGCCACGTCAGCAGGGGTACATCCTCTAGGCCAAAGTGGACACGTGTGTCCCTGTGTGTCCACAGCTGCAGGTCCACAACTGTCTGGACCACCTGGCCTAGGAGCCTGTGGAAGGAAGGAACAGCCCTGTGTGAACGGAGTTATCTTGCTTTCTCGGTACAGTTAGTCCAAGGGCAGGCAGCCCCGTCCTCCTCCCTCCTGGGGCCCCAGCCCTGTCCCGCAGCCCCTCCATCCAACACTACTCACACCACAGGCACGGTCACTGCCCACCAGAGGTTTGTCAAGGGGCTCTTTCTCCACAGAGGCTTGGTGCGATGTACATGGGTGATGGAGATAAAGACTAGAAAGATTGACCAATGGGGTGTCAAGGCTTCCACTGACCCAAAGTCTTGTCTCCCACCTCGGGGCTTCCCCATTAGCAGCCCCAGTGAGACAGAGTCCTTACCTGTGTGCAGAACAATCAGGGCAGCTGTGAGCTTCTGAGCTGACAGCAACCCATTGGCAAAATCCCCAAACCAGGCTGGAGCTCTGTCATCATTGCTGCCAAAGGGAGACAGAGGCTCAGCCTCCAGAGGGCCCGCAGGAGAATGGCCTGGGGTGGTGAGGCCAGACGCCCCAGGACCCACCTGCAAAGCATGACTGAGGAGCAGTTGGTGAGGTTGCGGGCCCGGGCACTGTCACAGAAGCTCTGCAGTGTGAAGCCAAAGCAGATGAGGCACGAGCTGATGGTAAGGCTGAACTTGAGCAGGAAGCAGAGCAAGAAGTAGTGCTGGGTCTGCGGCATGAAGGAGGACAGTCAGTCTGTGGTGGGCAGCCCCCGCAGGCAGGCCACAGGCAGTCCTGGCACCCGCTCATCTTCTTCACGTTTTTGCAAGCTCTCGGCAAATGGTCACGCCTCAGGAAATATGGACCGGAAAGCACATTCCCAGCAAGGCTCTTTCTCAGTTTTGACCACCACCTCCACTAGCCGAGTACCAGCTCTCCAGGTCCCTGACCTCTGCCGAGCCTTCCAGGTTAGGTCTACCAGCCCCAGCCCTCAGACCTGCTGAGAAGCCCTGGGAACCTGGGTCTGCCTTACTTACCTTCTTAGGAATGGATTGAAGATTTTTGCCTGTTGCCATAGACATGATGGAGCTGTGTGGTGGTTTCCCCAATAGAGAGATGCTGAAATCAAGTGTGGGTAAAGGGACAGTGATTACTGCTGTCTCCCAACTCTCCAGGGAACACCCACAGGGGATCTTGGGAGGAGGTCCACTCCAGTAGTGAGGTGGGATAAGACAAAGGGGCCTTGCCTCAGTGCCACCTTGCACCAGAAGTGATCCCTGAGTCATCTTGCTTGGAAACTCTGGGTCCCTTGGGATGCCCACTGGCACCCCAGCCCCACTGGCTGGGCACAGAGGGGCTTCAAGACCTCTCACCTGAGCAGAGGGTAACAGAAGCAGGACAGCCATAGGATGTCTGTGGTACTCAGGAGTGGTGGAAGCTGGACCAGGCAAGAAAGGAACTAAACCAGGAAAGACAGCGTCACCAATTTGTAGACCCGAGGCTACCTGCCCGTGCCCGGCAGACTCAACATCTTGACTGAGAGGAGCAGGGAAGACAGAGCCACTTCCACCAGTGGGGTCAGCTCCAAAGCTGGGGGCACAGAGGCATGCAGCTCCACCGCACCCCGACTCCTCAGACTCATACCTGTCCCTCCCTATAAAGAGAGGTAATAGCTGTGTAGGCCCCGGCTTACCTGAATGATCACAAGGGTCAGCTGGCACTGCAACAGGAAGAGGAAGCACTTCCGGATGCCATAGGTGGCGTGCCGCGCCTAAGGACCAAGAGGGACAGTGATGATCCAGGCCTGCCTACCCGGCCTCTCTTAGGCCCTACAACAGGCAAGCTTCAGCCAAGAGCCGTATGCCATGGTGCTCCCGTGAGCAAGAGCCGTATGCCATGGTGCTCCCGTGAGCAAGAGCCATATGCCCATGGTGCTCTGATGAGGAAGGAGCAGAAACAATCCAACTGCCTTAGGGAGCTTCCCTTGTTCCTCCCACAGGCCAGGAAGGCAGGAAGCATGAGGTCTAGAGAGTCCAGAAGTATCATGTGTTGCAACTCTACCTTCTAGGGTACTCCAGAGGGCCCTGGGCCATCCCCCAGTAGCCATGAGACCCACCTGTGGTGGTATTGTGTTCCCCAAAATATTGTGTACCTTAATAAACTTATCTGGGGTCAGAGATAGAACAGCCACAATATTAAACATAGAGGTTAGGCAGTGGTTAGGTTAGTTAGCACACGCCTTTAATCCTAGCATTCCAGAGGCAGAAATCCATGTGTCCAAGGATACACCCAATCATGGTGACCCACGCCTTTAATCCCAGAAAGCAAGCCTTTAATCCCAGGGAGTGGTGGTAGAAAGCAGAAAGGTATATAAGGCGTGAGGACCAGAAACTAGAGGCATTTGCCCTGGAGAGGCATTTGCCCTGGAGAGGCATTTTGGCGTGGTTAGGCATTTGGCCTGGAGAAGCATTTGGCCTGGTTAAGCATTCAGGCTTCTAGCAGCAGTTCAGCTGAGACCCATTCTGGATGAGGACTCAGAGGCCTCCAGTCTGAGGAAACAAGACCAGCTGAGGATCCGGCGAGGTGAGGTTAGCTGTGGTTTGTTCTGGCTCTCTGACCTTCCAGTGTTCACCCCAATACCTGGCTCAGGTTTGATTTTATTAATAAGACTTTTAAGATTCATGCTACACCCACCTGCTCAATGAGCCGGATGATGTTGATGGTCTCTTCCTGGCGAAAGGTCAGGGAGCAGGGCAGGCTGTTGAGTTGCCCTGACAGCTGCAGGGGAGAAAGGCCATCGGAGGCCTGGGCCATGGCGGTGCTGGTGGCATAACCAAACGTCTCCCAGGAGCAGCGGGATGGGTACAGGGGGTCCAGGGCAATGCTGCTCAGTGAAGGGAAAATCCACCATGAACTATGCTCTATAAAAACTGTCTACCACAAGACTGGAGTGTCCCAGCCCTCTTCTACCAGACCCAGGTCCCTGGGTCCCAGTCCAGGCAAATCCCTAGCTACATGCAGAGCTATCCACCCAGGGTCTGGGAAGCAGAGACTGGCCCACGGTCCCCGAGTCCCTCTCTGACCTGACATCACTCTGGAGGAAGAGGCCGCTGTTCCGCAGGTTGGCAGAGCTGCCCAGGCAGCAGGTCACCTCCCCATACTCCTGCATGATCTTTATCATCTCACACATGGCTGTGGGCAGGTGAGAGTCACAGGAGTCAGGCAGAGCTCCGTGCAGGTGTGGGCAGCAACCCACAGGCCCAAAGGACAGGGAAGAGTGGGGAGCAGAACCCCACCCAGCAGCATGCTCGCATAAACGCTCACTTCAGGCTCCCTGAAATGGGCATGTCCATAGCATCACCCCATTGGGTCCCCAGCTAGTCCCTGCCAGAGCTCAGAAGGCGGGCCACAGCACTCACTATCAGGGGTGCAGTCAGTGAAGAGGGGCACCAACAGGGGGACGTTGTCAATGTTCTGCAGGTGGGGCCGCACCTGATGGATGCCCCGGGGCAGCTTGGCCTGGAGGAAGCAGAGATGTCAGTAATCTCAAGATAGGGAGCAGAAAATCGCCTCTCCTGCCTCCTCCTCCTGCCCTTCACTTCCTGTACCAGTTCTTGGCCACTTCAGGGGCAGAGGACAGATCCCTCAATCATACCCGGTTGCAGTCCTCCAGGAAGCTGGGGATGTCACTGTCCGTAGGCTGGAAGCTGACAAGGTCTGAGTGACCCTCCTCCTCCAAGAGGAGGAGTCCTTCTGCATCATCTCGGGACACTGTGGGGAGGAAAGCCTGTCCTCACCTTGGGCCAGCCTTCCAGGAGGCTAAACCATGCCCTGCAGGTGGCAGACAACCTTCTGCCTCTAGGCCTCCACTTTTAACAGCCCACTGTTACTGCCCACAAGAACAGGGGACTATTTCCCGAGGGAGTGTGCTTCTAGGCAGGATCTACACAAGTTTCTCCTAGCTGCACTTCCCAACGAGGGGACTGTTCCACACTCACTCCAGCCCTGCCACACTCCTTTGCCCTCACCCTGATTCAGGTCATCATGGAGAGAGCCCGCATGGCTGGGGCTGGAGGGAGGGATCTCAGAGCCAGGCATGTCACCGTTGGGCGTGAGGGAGATGTGGCAGTTCCAGCCTGTCTCCAGGCCCATCTTTTCAGCAAACACCTGTGAGAGGCAGATGGCGATGAGGAAGAAAGCAAGGCTCAGGAAGATCAGGGGGGCAAATGCGAAGGCTCTCCGCACCTTGCTTTTGAGCTCATCCTCCAGAGAGAAGTAGACAAAGCGGATGCAGGCGTTGACCAGCCCATCGATGAGGCGCACGATGTCCAGTCGGGCCTGGTACTGGGAGGACACCATGCCCATGAAGATCTGACCGCTCAGGGCCTGCATGCAGTCTTCCTTCTCCAGCACCTCCCCGATCCCTTCTTCAGGCAGGCACAAGACACAAAAGCCAGCGGGCATGTGGCAAGACAATCAGGACACAGCCCAGTCAGGACATGGAGGAACCAGCAGATTCCAGGAGGCAGCCCAGGGCCACACACACACAGAGGCCACACCCAAATCAATGAGCATAAGGGCCCCAGGGGATCACACACACAGCCACACAGGTGTGCAGAGTCAGGATACATAAAGAGCCAACACACATAGGAGAAAAGACAATGAGAGGTATTCATCAGTGAGGTGACCATCCTGGGGAGCCATGCTGAACACTGCTCAGCTCCTGCCCAGCTCTGTTCCAGGACTAGGGGGCTAGTCCCATCCTTAGCACATGTCTCCTGGGCTTAGAAGATAGGGCCAAATATGTATGCTTGGGATGGAAGGTAGAGTTTATGTCCCTCTGTTTGGTTTTTGTCTAATTCTGATAAGACAATGCCTTATAAATGAGCCATTTTAAACCTTTCTAAGAAAACACTTTTATATACATTAATCCTCTTGAACACCACAAGAAACCCATGAGGAAGGGAGAGAAGGCATCTAGTTTTAGATGAAGAGAAACTAAAGGATTCCCCATGCCATGGGCTAGTGAATGCCACACCGGCATCCCAGTTCCTGTGGACTGCCCATGGCACTTTCTTCTGAGAGATACCATATAGCCCTCTGAAGCCCATTAGTTCCTGGGCTTCTCAGCCCCAGAGAGCCCCCATGTCATTCCCATTGAGATGGAAGTTCACGGTACCATCAGAACTCCAGCTGTTGCGGCGGATGTTTGGCTTGATGGGGACAGTGCTAGGCAGCTCGCACATGGTGAAGATGCTGTTCTGGCCAGGCACCTGCACCAGCTCAATGCACTTGCCATTGAGCTGAGAGGACAGGGTGCAGTTCATGGGCTTATAGGCAAAGGCAGAGCAATAACCAGATAGGCAGGCTCGCTGGTAGAAATCCAGCACTTTCTTTCTGCCAGAGAAGTAGAGGGGAAGTAAGACAAGTGGTCTTGAGATGCCCATGACCATTAGGCAGGCAGGCAAACCAGCAGGGCCCCTCACTCACCTGTCAGAACCCGAAAGAGGGTAGATGTCAGCACCATCCCAGAAGTCTGTGCAGGCCTCCAAGACCACGTCAGCAGTGCCATGGGACAGCATCTGTTCCGTGCCTAGGTCAGGGAAAAGACACCACATCATGAGGCCACAAATCAGCTCCTGCCTTATTCTGACCTAGCACACCCCAGTCCTTACAGAGGGTGCAAAGGTACTCCTGACAGAGAAAGGGACTTCCCTTCAGACCTCCTGGCCCGTAAGCCACCATGGGGAACTGCTAGACCAGCAATGCTGGCACTACAATCCTCATCCTTGGGAGAATCCCACTCCCGTGATTCTGGTCCCCAGGCCCAAGCCCTGCCACATCCAAGAGCATTCCCTTGACCTCTCTCCCCTGCCCACCAAGCCCAGGAAGGTCTGGCTGAATGCCAGCTGAGCCGAAGCATGGCTTACTAGTGGCAGTGTCTTTGATGAAAAGGCTGATCATGTGGCTGAGTGGGGGGCGCCGCTTGGTGACACAGGAGGGCCGCCCCAGGGACGTCTCCTTCACAGTCTCGGCACTGGGGAGGCGGTAGAGCGCCAGGTGGTTCTCCTGCTTGAAGAGCTCCTTGGCCCCTGGGGTGAAGCCTATGAACAAGGACAGCAGGAAGGGCCTTAAGAGAGGAGACAAGGCTCCCCTGGCCACCTCACACCGTGGAACAGGTGGAAAGACAGTTGGCCCGGCCAGCTTCTGCCACCTTTCTACCCCAACAACTAGTCATCTTGCCAGACTAGAGAGCGAAGAGTGGCTATGTTCATGGCAAATGAATGCCATGCCAAGGACAGTCAGTGCCAGGCCTGCTCTGAAAGATCAGAAGTCACTCAGTCAGCCCCGCCCCAACACCCCCGCCACAGCACCATACCGATGAGACGGGCCAGCTCGCAGAGGCCCCAGGGCACGTGCACGGGCAGGACCGCACTGTGGCTCTCCTGCAGGGCGATGTTGCACAGGTGGTCGGAGAAGCGGCAGAGGCGCTCAGTGACGCTGGCGTTGCACAGATTCAGCAGCACGTTGAGGCCCAGCGGCTTGAGGGAGGCGAGGTGCAGCTGCCAGTTGGAGTCGTCAAACTGGATGCAGGAAGGGTTCTGCTGATCTTGGGACAGGCTCAGCATCTCCAGGTGGTAGTCACACACAAAGTCCTCGGCCTCATAGGGGTCACCCTCTGTCCCAGGCTGGGCCTGCAGGAAATGTGGGGGGAAGGGAGGAGGTGGGGAAGGCCGTGATGCCCAAGCAGGCCCAGAACTAGCCCCACAAGCGAGCCCATCTTTCCCAGGAGGGTGCTCATGCCCACACTCTCCTACTCTACCACAGGAAGGACTCCATGGGACTCCTGCGCTCTTCCAGACCCCACTGGTTCCAACTGAGCTACTTCCCTTTGACAGGGGAGGCAGGAAGGCCTGTGACAGACAGGGTGGCTTCTCTATGCTGTCTCCTTCCTCTCACCTTGCTGGGCTCTTCCTCTCCACCTTCAGTGTCCCTGCTGAAGCTCACGTTGGAACCAGATGGGTGTTTGCTGCGCCCGTGTACTTTGTGATGCGAGCAGGGCTCCGAGGGCTTGGAACCATCGCCAGGCCAGTCACCACGCTCCTGCTCGTTGGAAAGGTGCAGGGTATTGTTCAGGGAGCCAGCAAGGAGGGCATCTCGTTCATGGGGCTGAGGAGAACAGGAGCACAGGCCTAGGACCAGAGGCCCATGGCCGCTGAGGATCAGGGAGACGGGGCAGTTCTGGGCTCCTAACTGCTTTAGCCATCTTTTTTTTTTTTTTTTCTTTTTTTCTTTTCTCGAGACAGGGTTTCTTTTGTGTCGCTTTGGAACCTGTCCTGGAACTCACTCTGTAGCCCAGGCTGGCCTCGGACTCACAGAGATCTGCCTGCCTCTGCCTCCCGAGTGCTGGGATTAAAGGCGTGCGACACCACCGCCGCCGCCACCACCACCAGCAGCTTGTTTTGTTGTTGTTATTGTTTTTGTTTTTTGTTTTTGAGACAAGGTCTCTCTATATAGCCCTGGCTGTCCTGGAACTCACTCTGTAGACCATGGTGGCCTCGAACTCACAGAGATCCGCCTGCTTCTGCCTCCCGAGTGCTGGGATTAAAGGCATGTGTTGGCCACTCATCCTTCATCTTAACCAATCAGAAGTCCCAGGAATCCGGAGCCCCTCTCTTCCTCTTAAGCCTCACTCTCCCAAGGCCACAGGCCTGGCTCTGAGGCTAAGCAGCCTAACCTAACTCCATGGGAGCTGGCCATACCTCCTCCTCTACCTCAGGATGGCAGAAGGAGCGGGTAGACAGGTCGTCTGTGAGGTCCTCATGGCTGCTGTGAGGGGGTTCCACCTTCCCGCTGAAGAAGAGTACAGTTTCTGGGCTAGGATTTGGCCATGATAGGATCCCCTGCTTGTCTACACAGCACAGCACCTAGAGGGAAAGAAGCAGGATTAGAAAAAGACTCAGTATTAGTCTAACTGCCTGGTGGCCATACACAAAACAGATGAGCAGTCCAGTCAGAGGGTCTGGTGCAGCAGTGCATCCCCCCGGCAGGGCCTCCTTACCGTAACAGAGCCCAAGCTATGCAGCAGGCTGGCACTGTGGCTTAGTGTTGGTGATGTCCCCTGGATCACCCTCAGAAAGTGACCCCAAATGCAGCGCAGCATTTCCTGGTGGGAGACAGACAGTCTGTAAGGCCATTTGGGGCTCAACCTTATTTCCTTGCCCAAATCAAGAAAAGTCCAGGGAGATGCCAGGAAGTAGGGTTCTAGGACAAGATGCTGGTACAGGATCAGGCCTGGGCCATGCACACATACACAACAGGGATGGAGGGGGCAAGCACTCCTGGAGCTCAGCTGGAAGTCAAGGCCACAGAATCACAGAGATCCAGGAAGGCCACAGCCCTCATGCCTGCAGGGGCCTAGAGGAAACCCCGTCTACCTCAGCAGTTTACCTGAGAGGAGGCAGCTTCAGTATAGCTGCTGAGAGTATCCTCTGAGAACTTGGCCAGCTGCACAGAGACAGGGTGAGCATCAGTGAGGAAAAAAGCTGCCTTCACGAAGACTTCCCTATCTACACAGCTGGATGGGCACGGCTCCAGACCACTCTGGTAAAGAGCATCAGGCAATCCCAACTCCCCATGGATGGGATCCACACCTGGGCCTGGCCTGGAACCTACTTGGTAACAGAAAGTACCTGAAACCATGCAGAGATTCCCAGGGCCCCAACAAGTTAAAACCACTGTCCATGCCAACCTGCCACTGTCCTCTAGCTGCTTTGGAACAACGTACCAGGGAGCTGGGCGAGGCCTTGCTCATCTGGGCCAGGACACGAGCTTCTCCACAGGCGGTAGCCAGGACCCAGAGGACTGGGAAGAGCAGAGGAAGGATGGGCAGCATGCCATTCACCTGAGAAAGAGCAAGGCACATGCCAGGTCCTAAGGAGATGCTGCTCCAAAGGGAGGAAGAGGGGAGGGATGCCCTGCCACACAGCCATCCCCCGGGGAGGAGGAGTCAGCGGTCCAGGGAGCTGGAAGGAAGGGAGGCAAAGGAGACAATCTTAGCTAACCCCTGAGATGCTCTGGGCTGCAGAAAAGGAGGAACAAGACAGAGAAGCACAGCAGGGAACAAAGGGCCACCCTTGCCTGGAGCTGGAGGAGGGTGTACTGCCATGAAGTGACCCCAGGTGCATTGAACATGAAGCGTAGGGCATTGGTGATGAGAAAGCCAGCCTGTGGGGACAGGATGGACACAGTCTTAGTGCCTTCCCCCGGGGAGGGACAGAGCTGTAGGCCCTTCCTTTGCCATCCACACCGCTGGCTCACTCTGATCCTCCTACATGCACTCTCACCTGGCTGGGCCCCGAAGCTCACCCATGTCTGGCCCTCTCCCCTGCCCTGCAGCCCTCACGCACCAGGACCACCGGCACAGCATAGTGAAGCATCACGGACTGGACTGTGAACCTTTCATTGTCCAGAGCAGTGACTGGGCGCGATAAGGCTGTGTCCAGGCACCATCTGCAAAAAGAGACAACCCTCAGTCTCTTGGGGGAAGATGCCAGACAGCCACACCTCGAAAGGGCCTCTCTCCTGGACAAACTTCACCAAATACCTCCAAGTTCTGAAATTCCCTAGTCAGCCTTGGCCCTGGCCTGGGCCACACAGTGGCCTGAGAGAGGGGCTTTGGCCACTGCCATGGGTATCCACTCAGACTAAAAATGCTCACGAGAGGCTGAGCAGATACCTACCACCAGCAGGGCCAGGAATGGATGAGGGCCCTTCCTTGTCATGCGAAGCCCTGGAGGAGAAAAGGGGGGGGGACAGGAGAGAGGCGTGCTACCTGATGTTGTCAATCACAGGAGTCTCCAGGACGCGGAAGAGCCGGTGTTGCTGGGGGTTCTGTGGCCCTTTCTTCACTTCTCCCCGCGGTGAGGGTGGTGGAGAGAAAGGGGGGAACAGGTCTCCTGGCTCGAGGACAATGTGCTCGTCATCCTGCCAACAGGGATGGGGAGTGAAAGGGCTCCATCAGAGTGCATTGTGGGTTTTGGGGGGTGGGGAGGTAGGGGGCTGTTTGGTTTTGGGTTTCTTGAGACAGTCCCACCGTATAGCTCACGCTGCCCTGGAACCCGAAATCCTTTTGCCTCAGTCTCCACAGTGCTAGGATTGTATGTGTGTACCACCATGGTTGGCAAGACCACTCTTCCTGGACAGTGCCAGCCAAGAAGAAATAGCTTCCAAGGTCAGGGTCTCTCCACTAGAAATGAGCCTGCTGGGTGGGCCTTATGGGACTCTGGTTTCTAGGACTTAAGGATCCCGGAAAAGACAGAGAAAGAGCAGGAGGGGGTTCCAGCCCTGCCCAAGTACCCTTGTGAACACCCAAGCTGGCTAGGAGCTTCAAATCTACCCTAAGGACTTCTAACTAATTCCAGATACTCCCCCAGCTGTTCCCTCTACCTTGATGCCCCTCAGGGAGGCGAAGGACTCCTGGCCAGGCCTCAGAGCTATGATATCTCCTTCTACCAACAGGCTAACTGGCAGGTTGACCAGGTGTCCGTCTCTGTAAGCCCAGTGCAGGGACCAGGAAGGTGCAAAGGGCATGTGGAGGTCTGGATACATGGCATTCGGCCACTTGATCTCCTTTCCGTCCCTGAGAGCATCTGATGAGAACAGAAACAACAGCTCTGGGTCTGCAAGCCTATCCCATGCATGCAAATGCACCCCATATTTCAACAATGCCTTCCCTAAGAATCCTTCTCTAGTACCCAAGCATTTCAAGAATGATTCCAGCACTGTGGGGAGGGAGTACAGAAGGAGTAAACCCGCCTGCCAGGCAATGACAATGAGAGATGACTTCCAGGAAGAGAGGGACAGCATGGGGAACAGACCAGGAAGAGAGGGAAAGCATGGGGAATAGACCAGGAAGAGAGGGACAGCATGGGGAACAGACCAGGAAGAGAGGGAGAGCATGGGGAATAGACCAGGAAGAGAGGGACAGCATGGGGAATAGGCCAGGAAGAATAGCGAGACTTTATCAGTTAGAGACATAGGAGACACAATCCAGGTGGGTAGGAGCAGAGGCACATCTGGGTTGGACAGAGGGGCTCTAGGACAGGAGACCACTGGGATGATGAACAGTAAAAGCAGAGGCTAAGAGGAAGGACAGCTGGAGCCTGTGGCAGAAGCAGCTCTCAGGAGCTATATGTGGCATCTGGGATGGCCTAGAGAAGCAAGAGAGAGTCACAGGGGGCACCTGTCACCCTAGATCTCTCTGGCTGGGTCTGGACTGTTCATCTGTGACCTGTGTGGCCACTGGGCAGTCAGGCCAATGGTAAGCCTTTTCCTAATCCTGACTTTTCCCACTCATTTCAGAGGAAAACCTACAGAACATAAGTGCCACAGTTTCTCTGAAAATATCACAAGCCCCAGGGAAGCAGAGGCCATGGACTTCCCACGCAAATCCTCAAGCTACAGTCAGAGCTCAATAAATGAAGGGCAGACTGTGGGCAGCGCCCCTCTCCCTCAAGAATACTCCTCTACTTTTGAGGCGCTCACTGGACTGTTCATCGTGGGCCCCCAGCTTTCTGTTCAATCCTGTTTTTGTAGACATCTTAGCTTCTCACTCCTCTGAAGCAGTACCGGAGAACAAGACAGATGTGGAAAAAAACCTCCAACTTCCCTCTCACCAAGGGACAAAGAGTTCTCCCAACACCAGACCTCAGAATGCCACCATTAGCTTCCCACCTGCCCAGGCTACTGCCTGGTGCCCCCAGTCACCCTGCAGCCGTCACAACCCTGCTCAAGAGGGCAAGACCACCCTGTAAGTCCCGTTGATGACAGCCCAGCAGTGCTGACATGTCACAGAGCATCTTTCCTACACACCTGACCCTCAGCCTCACCTTGGATCTGGTCAATGATCCCCCGGAGCCTGCGCTCCACCTCCCGGCGCTTCAGCCGATCTTGCCGCCCAATGAGGATGAGATTGAGGAGCAGCAACAGGAACAGGGCAGAGGCATTTACCAGCTCCACTCCACGGCTGGTGTTGAGGGACACAGAGAGCAGCATGTATTTCCAGGGAAAAGGCCTCCCAGCCAGCTCCCACAGCCCAAGACGGTCCGCTCCTCTAGCCACTTCTGAAAGTGGCCTTGCTTGCTTCCTGCCTCTACCCAAGTCTCTGTCCCCAGTCAAGGGAAAGGGGACTCTTCTGTGCTCAGGTCACTAGAACGGAGCTGGCAGAGGTCATGGTCCCTGCTTACCTCCCGGCTGGCTGGCCCCCAGAGCAACAGAGCAACAGCAGTACAGCCAACAGCATGAGAGAAGCCCCCGGCCAGTGGAAACAGGAGCAGCGGTTGTTAAGGTGGAGGAAGCTGCTTCTCCATGTCTCCTAGAGCAACATGACAGGCAGGAAGTGAGTCTCCCAGCTCGCTCCAATATGCCCACATCCTAAGACCCACTCCAGCAAGTAGAGTGGGACACCACTCCGAGGAAACTGGAACTTCTGACTATGTGAAGTCTCGGCTGAGTCTCTGCTATCCAGGGGGCAAGCACAGCAGGTCCCGGAGACAGGGCCTCCCTGCTTCTCTGCCTACCCAGCCATGTTCCGCCACCCCGGAGGAAGCTTCACCTTCCATGTAAGACATTTCTTCCGCTCTCTGAGGTGTTTCTCCAGCACAGCCTCCAGCTGTTCCTTCAGGACACTGAGGGCCTTCCGGGTAGACAGGCCCAGGGCCAAGGGGGGCTCTCCCTGCAGGGAAGCAGAAACAGTCAGCATCTCCCCAGGGCCCTGCCCAGACTTATTCTTTGATTACAAGCTCTTCTTCTCCCTCCTAACCCCCTTCACTCCTTAAAGCCAAGTTAAAAATAAAAGCACAAAAAGTGCTTTCTCAACTCAGTCTATCCTTCAACTCCCAACCCACCGAGCCGGGCGGGCCTCCTGCTCCATCCAGACTCTTTTTGTTACCCATCCCCACAGCCATTTTACTTTAAGATTTCACAGAAAGAGATATCTTTTCTTTTTTGTTGGTTTGTGTTTGAGGCAGGTCCCTCCATGTAGTCTGGCTGTCTTGGAGCTCCTTATGTCGATTAGGCTGGCCTGGAGCTCACAGAGCCTCCTGAGTGCTAGGATTAAAGCCATGCATCGCCATGCTGTTATAGCTCCTCTCTCTCTCTCCCCCTCTCTCTCTCACTCTTGTTTTTTGAGGCAGAGTTTCTCTGTGTAGACCTGGCTGTCCTGGAACTTGCTCTGTAGACCAGGCTGACCTCGAACTCAGAGAGACTGGCCTGCCTCTGCCTCCTGAGTGCTGGGATTAAAGGCGTGCACCACCACTGCCTATTTCTTTAAGAGAGCTAACTCAGATTTGTCCTTAATTGTTTCTGGGGAAGGTGTTTAAGAAAGACTTAGGGCTGGTGAGATGATTCTGCCAGTAAAGGTGCCGGCTGCTAAGCATGAGAGCCTCAGTCTAAGCCCAGGACCTACACAGTAGAGAAGAGAACCAACTTCTTCAGGCTGTTCTCTGACAACACACACAAATGATGTAATAATTTAAAAAAAGAGAGAAAAAAAAGAAGACCGTACCACCTTTGCTTCCAGTACCACTATTTTGCAAGACAGGATTTTGCAACACTAAAGATTAGGCAGGACCTAATCTCAGGGGAAGATAGTTTAGTTGTTCTTAAGGAAAGACAGCACTGTGACTCCACCACCCTGCTGTCACCACAGTGGCCCTGGACATGGGGACGAGACATGTTGAGTGACCTCACACCTGGTCCACTCTTCATTGAGAACCACCCATTCCTGTTTCCTCCTTCTTTGACTCCAACTGTTCTTCCTTCTTTCACTCCAGAGCCCAGCCTTGCCAACTGTTGGGTGTTTCCAGGGAGACCTCTGCAACAGTTGTGGATTCACCTACCACCTACAGGTTCACCCACCACCTACAGGTTCACCCACCACCTACGGAGTCACCCACCACCTACAGGTTCACCCACCACCTACGGGTTCACCCACCACCTACGGGTTCACCCACCACCTACAGGTTCACCCACCACCTACGGGTTCACCCACCACCTACGGGTTCACCTACCACCTACATGCTTTCAAGGCCTCCATTTCACTCCCGATCGGGACCCTGTTCCAGATACAGGTCTGTCTACTGACCTCTCTCAAGCTGCTTCACAGGAGACAGGAAATACCCCCAAATCATCCCAACCCTCCCTGCCAGTACCTTTCCACACACACACTACCATTACCTCTACACACACACACACACACACACACACACACACACACTACCATACATACACACACACTACCCATCACCTCTACACACACACACACACACACAACCATACATACACACACACTACCTACCCATCACCTCTACACACACACACCACCACACATACACACACACTACCCATCACCTCTACACACACACACACACACACACACACACACACACACTACCATACATACACACTCTACCCATCACCTCTACACACACACACACACACACACACACACACACACACACACACAACTACCCAGGCTCCATCCAACCTTCCCCTCCCTGCTTTCCTTCCCATCCCTTCTTTACCTTTTCCAAATCCACTGAAATACCCCAGCCAGAGAAAGACTCCCTCAGCAACTGACCCCCTTTATCTTTAAATTTTTATTACATTTGACTGGCTGATGTGTCAAAGGTCAACTTTCAGGAGTCAGTTCTCTCCTTCTATCACGTGGGTCCCAGGGACCTAGCTCATGTCCTTAGGCCTGACGGCAGGCACCGTTATCCGCTGAGCATCTCCGCAGCCTCCTCTCCTTTACTGTTAAAACCCACACCCGAGCCCTGTGCCTGCTCCGTGAGGCCCTAGGGGAGCCTCTCTCTGCCTTCCTTCTGTACTCCCTGCTCCTTCAGGTCATGTGCAAAGGGGTGTGCACTTCCTGGCCAAGGACATCCTTGTCACCAGGCAACCCTTGCTTCTTCAAGATAGCTCAAATATCACCTCCTATGGGAGGGACAGTTCCTGAAAGTCCAGAGCTGTGCCTCAGGTTTGTAGTCTAAGGCATCGGGCAACCTGGCTCTCAGCTTGCACCTTATGGAACTGAGTCTGGATGTGCATGTCTGGCTCTCTTACTGTACCTTAAGTTCCTTGAATTTTGGTACAGTATTTGGTACAGAATTGAAGATGAGTTCTCCCATCTCCACAAGCCCTCTCTGCTGAACCACAACAGATGGTACTAGACACACACAAGTTCAGGGAACATCTGTTGAATGGGTGTGTGAATGGATGAACACACAAGTAGTTTCAAGGATCCCAATGACACCTTAGTTAGGGGACATCAAAACAAAGCCTGCAGTAGTACCTGCAGCTTTCAAAGACATGCCAGCCAGGCGGTGGTGGCGCACGCCTTTAGTCCCAGCACTCAGGAGGCAGAGGCAGGCGGATCTCTGTGAGTTCGAGTCCAGCCTGGTCTACAGAGAGAGTTCCAGGACAGTCAGGTCTATATAGAGAAACCCTGTCTTGGGAGGGGCAGGGGGGAGACATGCCTGTCTGGGCACCACCCTGACCCCACTGCCCCAAAACTTCTGGGATGAAGCTGATGTCAGGGTGAATGCACTGGACAGAGCTCCAGCTGTAAAAAATACTAAGGGAGTAAATGGGCCCAAGAAACAGAGTTCCTGGAGAGGCAACAAGTCTTTCCCAGAGGCCACCTGAAGAGCTAGAGCAGGGAAAGTCCAAGCAAAAGCAGCAAATCCTTAGCCCGAGATACCTCAAGGCTGTCCACTGAGAAGGAAGGGCTGTGGGACACACTCACCTGGCTGGCTGACTCCTTGTCCTACCTCGCCACGCCAATGGCCCCATTTCTGTCCTCTGCAGGGACCTGTTCGGCTTTGTCTATTGTCACTCTGTACTTCTCTTTCCTGACTAGTTCCAAAGGTACCCCTGGCTTTCTCCTTGGCCATCTGGTTTTTGCCTTGGTGGGACACACACATCCATGACTCTAAGGGGCTGCCAGGCCTGAGGGGCAGGGCCCAGTGCCACATTGTAGGTGCACAAGAACAGAGTCCCCAGTGTTGCCTATCACTGGCCACCTCAGCTTTCCAGAATGCGTTCACCCCAAGATTCTTAGCTTCTTCTTTTTTCTTTCTTTCTTGGTTTTTTGAGACAGGGTTTCTCTGTGTAGCCTTGGCTATCCTGGAACTCTCTCTGTAGACCAGGCTGGCCTCAAACTCAACAGAGATCTGCCCACCTCTGCCTCCCGAGTGCTGGGATTAAAGGCGTGTGCCACTATCACCCGGCTACTCTTAGCTTCTTTACCTAAATCCAGTAGGTTCCTGACCCTCCAGAGCCCAGGGTCCAAAGCTAGTATTCAGTGCAGCTAGGGCCTATTATGCAATCTCCTAGAAGGGCAGAGGCCTTCATGGGGCTCTAGAGAAGAAACACAAAGGACTACAAAGGGCAGGTTGGGCCTGTTCCTCTCTGTCAAAGGAAGAGGATCTGGGGCCAGAGTAAGAAGCCTGGGCCTCCAGCACCTTCCTTCACACTATCCTGGTCTCTTGGACTCCATCTTCCCCTGGCTTCCTCTCCACATCCTGAAACAAGAGTTCCCGGAATGGACAGGATCCACAGACCATACCTCTATAACTTATGACGTGTAAAGCAGTGGAGGGAGGGAGGACCACTGAAGAGATAAGGACTGCATGCCCAAGAGTGGGGACAAGCAGGAAAAGGTCCAGGCCAAGTACAGAGGCCGTAAGCTTCCATGGGAAGCTGCTGGACCTGGAGCTTGGACCTTATGTCCAGGAAGGAGCAGTTCCCAGTCAGACTGAGAAAAACCTATGAGGAGAAACCAGAGAACCAGGGAGGCATCCCTACTCTAGCCAGGCCTGCTGAGCACTCACTGGCTCCCGGGCTACACCGTGGCCACCCTGACATCTACTGCCTCCTTCTCTGCAGTCCCATGCCCAGGACTGCCCACCTGGGCATCAGTGGCTTTCCCTGTCCCAGGTACTCTTCTCCTCTGCAGGTGAGGGAGGCCTGGTCAGAAGGCGACAGATGCTGGTGGACAGCACACCTGCAGAGCTGTCTGCACATCTGCCCCCGCATGTTGTGTCTGGCCAGGGGCACCAACTCCAGACAAAGGATTAAAGACGGTGCAGCAGAGGGAAAATAAGCTATTCTGTAATTACATGCTGCCCAAAGGAAGTGCCTGCCCACACAGGCTGGCCCTGTGGTGAGGACTGAGCCTTCTGAGCCAGCCTACTCTCTGCAGGCTTCAACTACGCTGATCCAACTGCTAAGCCTGTTTGGCTCACCCCTCTGTGGCAGGAGGGCCAGAGTTCAGGGTCAAATCTCTCCTTCCCTCATTGTCTGAGCTTTTCCCAGGTGGCAGAAGATCCAGAACTAAGGCGTTCAGTGGGAAACCATCGGACTTGCTGAAGGAGGTGCAGAACCGGTTGGTAGGGAACAGGCAGAGTGACTGACACGGGGTACTCCGTGTTCCTGGGCGCCTTGGAGAGATGCAGCAAGTTCCTATTATCTGAGCAATAAATAACCTAAGTCAGCACAGGCTAAGATCTGCTTCTCTTTACCTGCTGAGGTCAAGAAGGGTGAGGAACATTTTGATGTGCCTTAAGTTCCCAAGGCTAACAAGAGATTTCTCCTGCTTCTCTGATGCTAAAAACTCACCCCTTTCCTGATACTGGCACCTCTAGACACATTCTTGGGGCCAGGAGTGAGGCTTCTAGCCCAGAGGGACCAGGACAGAAGGACACTGCAATCTCTCAGGCAGAACCAGCCCTTCCCACTATTGCCAGCACTCATGCTTAGCCGGAGCAAAGTGGAAACAACCTGAGTCAGAAAGGTAGTTGTTGTTTGGTTGGTTTTGTTGTTGTTGCTTTTGAGAGACAGAGTCTCACTATGTAACCCTGGCTGGCCTGGAACCTACCATGTAGTCCAGGCTGACCTCCAAGTCAGAGATCTGCCTGCCCCTGCCTCCTAAGCACTAAGACTTACCCACCAGGCTGGGCAAAAAGGAAGCCTTGACTCGGGAGGCTGGATGCCATCACAAGCTGGGCTGGTTCTCTCTGTTCCACCACTAAGGAAGAGCACTCGCTGAACTTGACATTCATGGGGACCATAAGGGCCTGACAATCACAAGCAGTGATCTGGCACTGAGCAGGACCCACTGCCAAGTGCGTAACTAGCATCAGGCGGTCTACTGAGCCTTCCAACAGCTGGTGCACTGGGCTTTTTTGCACCCACCTCAGCAAGAAGCCCCCAGCACCTCGAGGGCCGGTGTCCCTGTAGAGCACCTCTGAGGTTCTCTCCACTTTTCTTCTTACTCTACCTGTTTCAGAAGCAGCAAAATTACGGCTGTACATTCAGGAAGGCAGGTTACAAAGAGAAGCCTTGACTGGTGGCCTTGACGACAGATGCCCACCAGTTATAACCAGCTGGGCCCCTTCGCCAGCTCATCCCAGCACAGCTGCTTTAATCGGACAGACGGAGAGGAATCAAAGTTGAACTCAGCACAAACCCAAGTCACTGAAGGCTAGTCAGCCATTCCCGGCTCTCTGAGTCTGCCTGGCACATCTGGACTCATCTGCAGCTGGTAAACCAGAGGCAGAGCAGGCCGCTTACTTACTCTTCTTCCTCGTAAGGGTTCATGCAGACCTCAGCATTTTCTACCCCAATCCCCAATCCCCCAATCTCTGAGAAACTCAGAGAAAACTATCCCAACCCTGACCCCTGACTCAGTTACCTGAGTGACCCAGCAGAAAAACAGTCCCTTCATTGTAGAGAAGGGATGGCATCCAGGCCCTGAGCTTCTGTCACCTGCACATGGAGCCTTGGGTCCCAGCATCCTTTTCCCCTCGGGGAAACTCAATCCCCAAGGCTGCTCTGGGTAACTTGAAAACCTGGCTGGCCATTCCAAGACATGCTAGCTTTTTGGCTCTCAGTCCCAATCTCCTTCCAAAGCCCTGGTTACCCCAGGCTCATCCCAGCTGTTCTGCAGCATCTCCGGGACTCCTTTGGCAACCACAACCCAGAGACTCCCTCATCAGCAGGGAATGAGGCAGTTCCCTGTGAAAGTCACGCTGGTATACTCAATACTCACCGTGCTGTGCTTGCCCTGGTGGGGTAGCCATAGCTCTGCCTGCTTGAAAAGCATGGGGCAGACAGAGCCTGAGGGACAAGCAGTCAGGTACTTTAACTCCCAACACTACCCCCAAGGATGCGAGGAGACGCAGAACAGAATGAGAGAGTGTGTGAGTGAGAGGCCGGTGCTGCAGAGAATTGGGCGCAGCAGAGCAGAGCTTGAATCTGCTGATTAATTCAGCCTATTTCCAGTCACGCTGCAGATTCAGGGAGGGAGGAGGCAGCAGGCAGCAACAGCAGCCCTGACAGGGAGGGAGGGAGGGAGGGAGGGAGGGAGGAGGAGGGAAGAGAGAGAGGAAGGAGGAGGGCGAAGAAAGGAGGGCTGAGAGGCAAAAGTTGGTCCACGATTTGACAGATGTCCAAGAGTTTGGCCCTTCAGAGGAGGCCAGTGCAGGGTGAACACAGAGGCAAGATACAGCTACAGGATAGCCAGATGGACAGAGGGACATTTGGACAGATGAAAGAAGCTGTCAAGGGCTTGGGGCCCTGAGGCCAAATGCTGGCATCCAGGAATACTCTGAGAAACACAAACACTGGATCTCTTGCCAGACTACCTGTCCACTGCCCCCAGGTCACTAGTTAGGACCCCACTGTGGCTGAGCTCATCACCCACCAGAGTTCCCTGCCACTCAGAGCACGGAGCCCAGGCATCAGCAGCCTTCCACGGTGAGAGCTGCAGGAAGGAGGGCAGGAGGGCAGCCTTATTAATAGCAGCACATCCTGCAGCGGGGAGGGCAGCCAGCAGGGAGTCCAGCAGACTTCCAGGAGGCCGGGAGTCCAGTGGAAGGGAGAACCAGGAGCAGAGGGGAAAGCAAGGCCAGCTAAAAGCACTTCTCAGGATCCTGACACCTTCCTTCCAGGTGACCTGGAGATCCCACAGGCTGCTGATCCACAAGGGAAGGAAGCTCTGCATCAGGCACACCAGAGACCAGGGCTGCCCGGGTCCACCCGAGTCTTCTGCTTTGTCTGTGTGTTTGTGTGTTTGTGTGTTTGAGACAGAGACTCTGTACAGCTCTGGCTGTCTTGGAACTCATTGTGCATGTAGACCAGGTGGCCTCAAACTCAAGTGATCTGCTTACCTTTGTCTCCTGAGTGCCCAGGTTAAGGGTGTGTGCCACCAAGCCCAGGAACAGGCAAAAAGGCTCCGTGTCTGCACTGGAAGCCTGGCCTGAGTGACTAGGGCTCTAAACACATGGCTCTGGCCCCTAGTTTGGCATAACAGCAGTGAGTACAGACACTCTGGGTAAAGGAAGAGGAAAGGCACGGGAGAGGACTGGACACTCCTCTGCTAACGGACAGGCCATCTTCAGTGCGGTGACACAACACCCCAGGGAGTTAGGACAGCCTAATGGGTCCCCTGGCTGGGGAGCAGGCTGGAGGCTGTTTCCCCAGGGACCTGTCTCCTAGACTACACCCTCTCCAACTGCTGCTAGGAAAAAGAGCCAGCGCCTCCCAGCACAAGCCAGCCTCTCCCCTCCCCCTCGCTGGCCTGTGTACCTCCCTGTGGGGCCCCTGCCAAACAGTAGAATGGGGACAGAAAGGAGGGGCTGGGCAGTCCAGAGGTTAAGGGCAGGAAGTCTTTGCTGGGAGCAGGAAAGAGGGATGGGCGGGGTCAGCTTATGTACCAGTCTCTGTGAGGACTATCGGCTATGGCCACCAGAAGGGTTCCGGGAAGTCACTGCTAGGGTGGAAACCAGGCAGCAAAGCTCTCCCTGCTCCATGGCACTCCTCAGAAGGCACAGGGTGCTGTGTAGACAGCACCGCGATCCTTTCCCCTTTCACCCACTTCCCACACTGCCAGCCTCAATGATAGGAAACTAGCCCTGTTATCTCAGAAACAGGGGCCAAGTTGACACTGCTACAGCTCATCCATCACATGCTTCCAGACAGGCTGGGAACTGGTGGGTCCCAAAGAGAGGGAACGGGATGCTACAAGTTATCCAGCAACAGTCCTGGACCAGGGCGTTGGCTACAGACCACCTGAGCAACAACTGTCACCATACAAACGCCTCTTAATCCTTTTTCTCCAAGAAGCCTTCTGAGAATCCTGGATGTTACTATTAGAGTTTACCTTTCGAGCCCAGTGTATGATTGAAGAGATCCTTCCTGGGCTGGCAAGATTGGGTAAAGCACTTGCCACACAAGTCTGATGACCCAGGTTTGATCCCCAGAACCCAAGCAAAGGTGAAAGAAGAGAACCACCTCCTCCAAGTTGTCCTCCTCCACCTGCACGCTGTGGTACACGTGCACCGCACACACCGCACACACCGCACACACATTCATAATAAGTAAGAAAAAATTAAAAAAGGAAAGGTCCTCATGTAGGTAAAAACCCCAGAGGGTTCTACTACTAAACTGACTATGCCGCTAACCCTCAGCTAGACTGCGATGCTCTACAAGCTGGAACCATCTCCCCAGCCACGGGGCCGTTGGTCCAGTGCTCCATAAACATGCTGCTGGCGCTGCACGTGGCTTTCTAGTCCAGGGCTCATGTGTGCATTCAGAAACTCCCCAGGTGGACAGAGCTGAGACAGGGCTCTGTTGGTGGGGGATACAGAAGTCAGGCAAGAGACACAAAGACTTCCTGGGGGC
>CABHPP010135340.1:0-24774 GCA_902168425.1 Peromyscus attwateri | reverse complement strand
AGTCAGGACTTACCACAGCATGGAACCTCATTCTCACTGGAAAATGTCTGCAGGTCCTCGGCCAGCGCCTTCTTCTTGGAGAAACTGATGATGCGCGTGATCTTTCGGCCTGCAGCCCTGCTCATGGAACCCTTTAGCTCAGCGAGGCTATTCTTCTTCCCTTTGCCTGGTGGCACAGGAGTGGGTCACAGGGGATGGGGAAGGAGGCCACGGTCCCACTTTAACCCATCTCTGGCCTTCCCAGCAGCCCTTGCAACCTGCACACAGGGACTAGCCTGTAATTCCAGATATGAAAGGCCTAGTGGCCTTACTCAGGTCCCCAGGACCTGCTCTACCACTGTGTGCCTGTGGCAAAGTCCCTCCCATCTTTGATTAGTGGAAGCTCCTACCATGTTCACAGGCTTCTCGGCGGCCGAGGGTGGAGCTGCTATCATTCACGCCCAGGCTGTCGGAGTCTGAGTTCTGTTTCTCTTGGGACAATCTCTGGGGAAGGACACAGACAGCCTCACATCAGTGGGACTCTCAGAAGGACTCCCTTATTCACCCAGTCTTCTTCCAGTCCTCCAAGCAACAGCTTTCAGGTCCCTGATACCACACCAATATTATCAGGAAGGTGGCAGTGACTGACACATGGTCACGTCTTCAGGTTACACTCTCCTGGGAGAGTGGGGCCATTAATTATAAGGCGTCGACAGCAATGTCCTGGAATATGCACTGTATGGCAAGTGATAGGGAGCAGGGTAAGCATTTAAGGAGGGTGTGAATGTAATCCAGTAGCACTGTAGGGATGGACAAGAGGGGGTGACCTTGGATGCTAAAGAGCCCCTGGGCAAGCTGATCAGGATGAAGTTCCAGAAAGGGATGAACCAAGGTGACATACAGCATACAGGCAAAGGGGTGAGCTAGAAGATGTTTCCAAAGGAGTCATGATAAGACCCGATGATCAGTAGACATCCACAACAATTCTACCTTGAATGAGAGGATGAAGGAACACACACACACACACACACACACACACACACACACACACCCTTTGTTGCCCATCTATTGTTTTTACTAATTATACCAACTGTGAAACAATCATACCTTCATTGATTCATTAATAAATTCATATGCCCCAAAGGAGGCAGAGCCGAAATTATGGAAGAAATTATAATGCTGCTATTCCTTATTAGCCGTGGGAATGGGGAGGCACCTATCAGGAAGGGGATGATCAGTCTAAACACTTGAAGAATCTTGTCTGTAGGTTTTGAAACTGAAGTTATAGCCCTGTGTGTTCTGCAACAGCATGTATATAGCAACTTTTCCATCAAGATGGGAAACAAACAGAGGAAGGCCTTGAGCACTTGGTAACGAATTCAGCGATGTTTTTTCAATCTCATGATCCCATGGAAAGAGACCCCACCAACACAACATCCCAGCTCTTCTTCCACCCCAAAGACCATCATAAGTACATCCGCTACACTCTCTCTGTACATTCAACCATGGCAGAGAACTCCACGGCACAGCCTGCCCTACGGCTGCTCTGTCGAGCCTTTGAACTGCACCAGGGGCCATACCATAGTGCGCATCCGCACATTCACACCCTTCTTCCAGGACTGCTTTCCTATGGCCTTACTACTGGCAAAAGCTAAGTGTGGGCAGGGCTGGGCTCCTCCTTCACTTCACAGGCATCCATGTTCCCGAATACTCCAGCCATTTCAAGCTCCCAGTTCCATTTCCCAGCCCTGTCCAGGACTAGCCTCAAACAGCTCCCCATCTATAGACCATGCCACACAGGCCACTTTCAGTCGCACATTTTCCTCTACTTTACTGCCCATTCCTGGTGCTTAGAGCATCTTTTTATTTTTTTGACCTTTTCATCCTTGTCTGAAGCATCACTTCCTTAGGAATGTTCTCGAAGCTCTGAGACAGGAGTGTGCCTCCCTGACACTCATCAGAAACCTGGCACCATCTCTTTGAGCTTGTACCCAGAGGAGCAGTTATAAAACAGTCTGATTGTTTTGACTCATGCCTGCCTGACCATTGGGCTGTAGGCGTAGTGGGGTCAGGGGTCACACTGGTTTCTGCATAGGGCCTGGTACGGGTGGAGCCTCTCTACAGGATTTGCCCAGTGGTTGTTCGGGGTGTTCTATTGCAGTAGCAGAGTCCTGAGTGGGCTTCAAGCCAGCCTGTGTGGGCTTAAATGCTGGCTCTGTTCCTTATTTACTATTGGACTTGGTTACAGCTTTCACTTCTGAAAATCTGTCTCCAACACAAGCATTCCAGAAGTGGGACTTGTGAGAAGCGACTGGATCCTAAGGGCTCTCTTCCTTCAGTGGATTTACTCATGGTTAAAGTGGACTATCCCAAACTGATGGGAGGCAGTGGGACTTGTTAGGCCGGAAGTCACCGGAGGGCATGTCCTGAGAAGATATACACTTGGTCCCTTCCTGTCTCCCTGTTTGCTTTCTGTCTGTTATGAGGCGAATTGCGTGACCCTGCCGACGTTTCCTACCTGTTCCCATTATTGCAACCCAGCACCCTGACAATGCTCAGCCTCACCTGAGGTCTGCAGTATGTGGCCAGCTGACTGGGGGCCGAACCAAACCAAATCTTTTCTCCTTTAGCTGTTCATGGCAGGGGTGTCACAGACACCAAGCTGACCACCAAGCACCTGCCACTTTGCGGCTTAGCTTATGTGATGCCACAGGGTGTGTGTGTCTTCACCACCAGGCTGTGAGTCTGTGGCCTGTGCTCAGTGCCTACTACCTTACCCAGAGGAGACAACCGGAGACAGACATACCTTGTCCTGATCCAGCTTACACAGAAAGACTGGGGATCTGGGGGCCTCCAAGCCCTCGGCGCCAAGCCGGCTGACCTCTCGGATAACCTGTGAAGAGAACGTAGGGCTGGGAATAGGTGCACGGGAAAGCTCTGGGGACAGAAGCATGGCTGGTATTTGTGGGGATCAAGACGGTTGTGAAGATGGATTAGGGCCACCAGGAGGCAGAGTAGGACTGAAACAGCCATCTGCACAAACACGGACTTGTCAGAGCCTGTCTGAAAGGGCTTTCTACACACATCCACACTATAAGAACACTGTTCTCTGCTGTCTGAGGAGAGTAAGGCCACAGATAAGGGAGATGGGACTCTTAAACAAGAGTCACAGTGGTGAGGGAGCCTGCTTATGTGACAGCTAGGCCTTTTATCACAGCTGGCAGGTGGTGAGCGTCATCACCTTGATGTCAGGGACATCCTTTCATTTACTCAGGCATAAGCATGCAGGTGATAACATTGAAAAAGTCACCATCTAAGCCAGGTGTGGTGGCACATGCCTTTAATCCCAGCACTCAGGCAGAGGCAGGTGGATCTCTGTGAGTTTGAGGCTAGCCTGGTCTATAGAATGAGTTCCAGGACAGCAAGTGCTAAGGCACCATCTGATGCTCACCTAGACAGCAGCATTTATCCCCACAGCAGTCTGTGATCCTCAAGTTAACAGGTGAGGATGATGTGATTCAGGGAGGTAAAGGCTCTGGTAGGAGGCAGCAGAGCCAGACCCCAAAAATAGGCGCATGGCTGCCTGCTAGATAAGCTTTGGACTAGGCTATAGAGAACCAGAATGGCTAGGCAGATCCCTTTGAACTCTGGGCCCAAGACTCCTACTTCCGACTCAAATGGAGCCTGAAGCTTGAGGCTCCTGAAGGCAAGTTCTCTCCCTTCCTTCCCTTCTGCACACAAAGGTAGGGATAAGAATACCAAACATTCCAGGGAGATCTGGTTATCACCGAAAGGAAGGGAGAAGGGAGCTTGGTTTCATTGTTCCGACAGGAAGGTAAGAGAGGAGAGCAGGGTGTTCAGTGGGGTAGCGGGATGGAGGGTCTGCTGGAGAGGACTGGGGGCAGGGTAGTGCCATGATTACCGCCAACAGAAGCTAACCAACACTGCTGTTCACTTACTGTCTAGCAGGCACTGGGCCAACTCTTGTCAAATCCTTAAAAGAATCATTTAAGAGACGGGGAAACTGAGGCACAGGAAAGCAATGTCATTTGCAGAAGATCTTTTTTTTTAATTATTTTTATTTTTCGAGACAGGGTTTCTCTGTGTAGCTTTGCTCCTTTCCTGGAACTCACTTAGTAGACCAGGCTGGCCTTGAACTCACAGAGATCCGCCTGGCTCTGCCTCCCGAGTGCTGGGATTAAAGGCGTGCGCCACCACCGCCTGGCAGAAGATCTCACAGCTAGGGAATGTTGTTCGTTTCTGGAACTTGAACTCAAATCCATGTACCACCGAAGTCTTCCCTCATAATTACTATGCCACCATGCCTACTGTGGAGGAGATCTGCTTAGCCTCACATCTTGATCCCAATCACTTGATGCTGCCTGCGACCTTTGGCAATCACATTAAGTTCTCTGTGCCTCAGTTTACCTACCTTTGAATGAAAGTCATAACAGCCCTAATGGTCATATACATGAGGCTTTGGTACACTGCATGGTACAATGTGATTAATACATGGTGGCTTCATGGATCCGTGACATCATAAAGATGCTGGACTCCAGTGACTATTATCACAATGCACATTCCCATCTAAAAACAAGAAAGGGATTTTCCCCTCCTCTATTTTTAAATTAGAAGGGCTGGCTGGCCTAATGATAAAACCAGCTTTCAAAGGCATTAATGCACACCATTCCAGGCTGCTGTATAGGAAAGTTAAATAACGGGAAGATTATAGACCTCCCGTATGAGGTATGTTTGTTGTGAATATCCAAGGCCCATTCGATGTGAGTCTTAGTCATGCACAGGGACCGCCTGATCCCTTCTCCCCTAGGTAAGGCTTGGTACTTCCAAGGTTAGAACCCCAGCTTGGGGAAAGAGAGTGAGGGAGGGAGGGCAGGATGGCGGCATCCGGTGTGTCCAGGGCATGCGTACCTTCAGCCACTCCTCAGCCTGCTCCCTGCTCTGCAGAGCCAGCACCAGCACCTCCGTGGCCCCCTGGGAGAAGCGCAGCTCATGCCGCTTGTGGCGGCCGTCCTTGGGCACGTAGACGACGGTGCAGGCATCTAGCGCCAGCCTCAGGTGTGGCTGCCGGTCCTTGGAGCTTTTGTAGCACTGCATGAGGAGAGGGGAGGGGGGATCAGAACCTCCTGCAGTAGAGGGTGGGAGAGGGAAGACACCCTCACACACAGTCGATTCCCCACTCAGCCCAAGTGTGAGCAATAACACCTCACAGTGAGAAGCCTGAGCGGGGTCTCTGGGAATCTTCCAACACAGCTGTCCATGAGGAAAAGGCAGATTACAGCACAATACTAGGAAGGCCATGTGGGCTGAAGAACCCAGAGAACAAATAGGTTGGCTTGGGAGGATGCCAGCTGAAAGGCTGCATGGCAGAACATCGGGAGTGAAGCCTGGCAGGTATGCACTGCTGGCCTTGGGAAGGCAGGCTTTCTTAGAGGGAGGCCAACTTCAGCCTCCACATCAGAAAAGGGGATGTGGAAGTAGACAATGGTTGCTGGGGGAGGGAGAGACATTTCCTTCAGCAGGGTATACACTGGTAAGGTGTTTACACTCCTGTAAATAACCCCTAACCTACGTACGCTCCTGTAAACAATCCGAAGCGCGCACATTGGTTTACACCCACACAAAGCAAGTGGAGGGGGGCAGTTTGAATGTTAGGCCACCCTTGTGTGACCAGAATAAACCGGTAGTGGTCCTGCGTTTTTTTTATAAGCGTCTAGTTTAGAGCTCTCAACTATGTTATAGAAGAAGTCAGACTATGATTTTTCTTCTTTAAACTTGTTTTCATTTATTTATTTATGGGAGGGGGCACACGTATGCCATAGCAAATATGTGGCAGCCAGAGACGACTTGCTAGAGTTGGTTCTCAATGTCTACCATGTAAGTTCCAGGTACTGAGCTCAGGTCACCAGACTTGGTAACAAGTGCCCTTACCCACTGAGCTGTGTTACCCTTTTCTTAAGCTTTCCGCATCCTAATCACAGGTTTCACTATGAGTGACGTTTCCAGACATGTATAGCTTTTGATCACTGTCACCCTCTCATCCCACTCCAGCTAATCCCCTTCCACTGCCAGGCTCTACTGGAGAATTATGAAAGCGTTCCCTTTGGAGCAGGGCTGAGACTGGCTGCCTTCCCTGGTCACTCTGTCTCCTCGGGGCTGGAGGGCCTGGCAGTCAAACACAATAGAGAAGGGGGGGCGGAAGAATGGAAACATACCGGGTGGTGGTTCACACCTTTGATCCCAGCACTCGGGAGGTAGAGGCAGGCAGATTTCTGTGAGTTCAAGGCCAGCCTAGTCTATAGAGTGAGTTCCAGAACAGCCACGACTGCACAAAGAAACCCAGAGTAGGAAAATGAACATAACCGTGGAAAAAGATAATAGCTGTTTCTCTCTCTCTCTCTCTCTCTCAAAAGTGTTTTAATCTGTCTGCAAGTCATGCTCAACATGCATGGCTTTGAAACTTTTTCTCACTCTGGGCAGTGAAGACTGACGGCAGGCCAGGGCCAGTCCAAAGGTCATGATGGGAGTGTTTCCAGTTCTTTTTGTTTGGACTCAGAGACCCACCTGCCTCTGCCATCCAACTGCTGGGATTAGAGTGTGTGCCACCACCGCCTGGCAGTGCATCTTCTTCAGGGACAACAGTAACAAGAGACAGTGCCCCAAAAAGGAAAGCTTCCTTTAAGAGAATGAGTTATACAGTTGTATGCGCTGGAGTTATAGAGGTGTATGTGTGAAGACGAGAGTGGAAACAGAGCGATTCTTATTTTATGTTTCCAGGTGTTTTGCCTGCATGCATGTCTGTGCACCCCATTTGTGCAGTGCCTGAGGAGGCTAGAAGAGGGTATCAGATCCTTTGGAACTAGAGTTACAGATGGCTGTGAGCTACCATGTGGGTCCTCTGCAAGACCAGTCCATGCTCATAACTGCGGAGCCATCTCTCCGGTCAACTCTTAGTCAATGAGATTCATTCATTCTTTTGCTGTCTCATTCCAGGGTCTTGCTATGTAGCCCTGGCTGGCCTTGAACTCATGAAAATCCCCCCCCCCCCCCCAGCCTCCAAAGTGCTGGGGTAATAAGCAGAGATATTTCTTTGTAAATCATTTTCTTACCTTTTCTTAGTGAATTTTATTTATTTATTTAACTTTTGTGGTACTGGGGACTGAATTCTGGTCTTGTGCATGCTAGGCAAGTACTTGGACACTGAGCTACATGCCTAGCCCTTCCCCTAGTTTATGAATGAAGTATATTAACTTGTATAATAAAGACAATGAATGTTTTAAAGTAAATAAGAAAAATTCTGGAAAGAAAAACTAGGTAAGCTCCATCTGATTTTCAAGGTTTTTGTGTGTGTGTGTGTGTGTGTGTGTGTGTGTGTGTGTGTGTGTGTGTGTGCTGGAGCTCGAAGTACACAGACCACTCACACCCTCAGGCACGTAAAGGCACACCCACAGGCCGCCAGGGAGGCACTCACCAGTAGCTGCTCCTCCTTGATGACCGTCAGCTGCTTGGCCCACTGCCCGAAGCGCTTTTTCCGGAGCAGGAAGGCACATATCCTGCAATCCCTAACCAGGTGCATGGAGGCCTCCTCCGAGGGCCACTGGTGCCTGGGCCGCCGCCCCTTCTCTTCCTCCTCCTCCTCGTCGTACGATTCATAGGAGCTACTCATGGCGTCAGAGTCATTGTCTGGGGGTGTCACGGGAAAGGACCTTCAGGCTCGGTGCCCCCCTCCCCCCAGGCCCCTTCTAACCCTGGCAGGCAGCCTGCCCTGGGCCCGAGCTATGGGAGGCAGAGGATGGACAAGGATGGACTAGAGGCCTTACTCAAAAGCTTTGCTCTGGACCTGCTTCTGTGATGGGGTCTTAGTGATTTCACTTCGTGGGGTTCCTCGACAATATGCAGTCGTGATGAATACCAGATGCTACTTCATCTGGTGCCTTGGACCCCGCGGCATGGACAACGTTCAGCTAAGCGTCTTATACCAGCAAGTGCTCAGTAAACTTCTGTTATCGCCCCGACCATCCACAGCCATTGTCTCAGGCCATCCTCAAAATCCAAATCCCCAGGACAGATAAGGAAATTGAATTTGCCTAAGATCAGCCATCAAGAACCAGGTCAGGCAAAGCCTCAAGTGACTCCCATTCCAGTGGTGTGTCTCCCCCGCCCCACCCCAGCTGAACCCACTGAGAAGAGGGCTTTGGGACCTCTTTGGTGATCACAGTCTGGTAAGGGGTTGTGGGTGTGTGCATGCCTAGGGCCAGCTCTTCGGGACAGCTGTGTGAGCAGCTGCCTGGTACATACAGGAGTTCTTCAGCTCTCCATTCACCCGCGTCGTGGGGTAGCTGCTGTCTGCGTCCTCATAGTAACCGTCCACAATCGACTGGGCTGGGCTGCAGCCATCTGTGGGGATGTTAGAAGGAGTTGAGCTTATAGAAATACGGGCAGAATCCAGAGGCAGGGCTGGGAAAGCCCTAGGGACAGAAAGTGGGGACTCAGGGCAGCCTCCGCCTGAGTGGGGGGGGGGGGCTCTGCTTCTACATCTGGTCTGCTGTGGCTCCTCACTTAACCTTACAGACCTATCACTACAAACTGCGTCACTGGGCCTCACCAGACCTCCAGGCCTGTGTTCATCCTGTTCTCTGCGTCTTCCTACACTCGTATCAGAGGATACTCCCCACCCTTCCAGACCCAGCTCAAAGATGTCTCCTCTCATCTTCAAATGGAACTGAGTGTGTATGAATGTCCTCATCATAGCTCTGGTCTCTGTACTGCAGGGTACCTGCTGCAAGAAAGGAGTCTTGGTTCCATTTTACACCCAGGGCAACAGACCCACAGAGATCGCTAGCGGCTGAGGCGGGGTCAGAAGTGAGCCGGATGCCTTCATTCACCCAGGTTGGCTCACTCTCTCATCACACGGTTCTTCAGAGTGCTGGCTCGGGGTTGTTGGCTTCCTCCTGTCCATCTGTTTCCTGAGGAAAGCTGTACTGTAGTCCCTAGCTACTGGGATACTCGGCTTACTCCCAAGCAAGGCTCAGAGCCTGCCTTTGCCTCTCTGAGGCCTACATGTTGGCAGCATGATGGGCAAGGTGGACTGGAGGAGTTGGCAGATGGGGAGTGGAACATGTAGGGGGCAAAATATAACATCGTGGCTAGAATGTGTATGTGTGAGAGGAAGAACACTCTGGCTGGCTTGGTTGTCTCCCCTCACTGGGTCCATGGTCTTTCCTGAGGCCCTCCCTTCTGGCCTTCCCAGGAGGAGGCTTCTCTGCCCTGTAGGAGAGACATAAGCTCTCTGGGAACGTTAGGGAGCCTCTTCTTGCCAGGGTGCTTGGCGTGAAACTTGGGTCCCAGCAAGTACCTTGTCCCTTTCTTCTTCCTTTGCCCTTAATGGACCAGGTAGGAAAAGTTGCCTGCTTCACCTTTGTGACAGGGAACTGGAGACTCAGAGCCTGAAGAGGACCACAGATCACTTGGTCCAACCAACCTCTCCCCAGGCAAAAGGTATAAACAGCATAAATGTCATCAGCTGATGGAAAGATAAACTGGATGTGGTATGTCCTTAGAAAAGAGAATCGGTTGTCGGAGGAAGCACGCTCTGATTCACACTCCAACACGTGTCAGATGATTCCATTTATGTGAATGTCCAGAACAGGCAAAGCTGTATTGCCAGAACGCTGGTAGGTGACTGGCAGAGGCTGGGGACGTTGGGGAGGAGAAGCAGTGACTGAGGAGGGACTGTTTCATGGTCCAGTTTCTTTTGGGGATGATGAAAACACTTGGGGACTAGACAGTAATGGTAGCTGTGTATCGCTAAATGCACACCACACCATGGGTACTTTTCAAAACATCTTCTATTTTATCATGGAAATACCTTTGCCTGAGAGAAAAATACAAGCAGTTCAAAAGAGCGTGAATAAAAGAATATTTTCCCTTCACCCAGGTTTATTTCCTGCGTTCCTCCTTTTCCTCCTTCCTGCCTTCACTATCTTCTATTGAGAAGGGGCCTCCAACTCCCGGGCTCAAGCAATCCTCCTGCCTCAGGTTCTTAGCAGCTGGGATTTTAGTGAATGCCATCTAACTGGCTTAAATAAGAAGTATTCTCAAATTACACATCGCACTCACCTGTTATTATTAATTATTTTGTACAAGGGCTCTGCCACTGAGCTATCTGCCCAGCGTCCCACCTAGATTTTTATTCATTTCCCATAGAAAAATCCTGTTACTAGTTTCTTGCATGTCCTAGAAAAATTGTTCAAACTAGTGCCAGGCGGTGGTGGCGCACACCTTTAATCCCAGCACTCAGGAGGCAGAGGCAGGTGAATCTCTGTGAGTTCAAGGCCAGCCTGGTCTACAGAGTGAGATCTAGGACAGCTAGGGCTACACAGAGAAACCTTGTCTTGAAAAAACAAACAAATAAACAAACAAAAAGAAACCCTGCGAAGAAAAACCCCAATGCATGAGTGAGTACATCCTGTTAGAAATAACAAACAAATGAAATCCTGTTCTGAAAATCGTTCCGTGCTTGATTTCCTTCACGACTGTGCCATTCACATGTACCATGTGAGCCTGTAGCTTCTGATGGGGTGGACCCGTTTGATTTCCAGTTTGGCAGGTGGACAACACTCTGCTGTGCCGCGGGGCGGCAGGGAAGTGGAACACTGACATGACCAGCTGCAAACTCAGCTGCGCATGCTTGGACATCTACACCCAGTTTCCCTGTATAACATCAGGTCCGCCTGCTGCACGCTGGGGAAGTCAATGGAAGAACAAGGGCTCTCTTTTGTGGCTAACTTCAGAGATTTTCTAAGGTAGTTTATCCTATCAGTAAAAGTACGTACACAGAACTTTAAAATACATATTTATGTATAAACTGTATATATGCTATTTATGAGCAGTATGCTATAAGTAGATCATGGTAAATATAAAATATTCAGTTTTTAAAAAAGATGGTTGAACTATATATAAACCAAGCCTTTACTATTTCTGCCTGTAGCACTATATGACTTCCTGGGGCTGGAGACTGAACCGTGAAGCTTGGTTTAGGCCATGGGCCACATCCTATGATGTGCTGACCTGGTAACAGGATCCATCCATGTGCACACACAGAAAAAAACCATGACACCACAAACCGTGGGGGTGAGAGAGTTGGAAGCCAGGCTAATGGCTGTCACTTCTGTCCTAGCACTCTTTTATGAATGGAGCAAGTGCCCCCTTGTTTCGAGGGTGGAGGGTCACCTAGCACTCTTTTATGAATGGAGCTAGTGCCTCCTTGCTGTTTTGAGGGTGGAGGACAGAGATCCTCAGAAGGAAGGGTCTGTCTCAAGCCACAGAACTGAGACTAGAAGCCAAGCCCCTGGTCCATACCACTGATCCCACGGTTAGGAGCTCAGGGCAGCCCCTCCCAGGCAAGGGTGATGGAGCTGGGCAGGCAGTGGCTCATGACCTGCTGATTCTCAAGGAGGGAATCCTATAAGCCATGGAGGGACCAGAACTTACTCTGAGAGCTGATGTACTCAGGGGACTTGCCGGGCCCCAGGGGAAGGGCTTCTTCATAGTAATCCTCGGGTGGAGGCTTGTTGGGCAGGGGTGGAGGTACCTCAGCTGTCTGCAGTGGAACACATAAGACTTGTCAAGTAAGGTGGCTGTGAGCACAGCAGACGGGAACAGGTGGTGGGAGGGAGGGAAGGAGGGAGGGAGACTGGTGGGCAGGAGGCCAGGGTTCCAAGGAGGCAGTCTGAATGTGAAGCACTAAGCTGTTTTTGTGTCTTGGGGTCTCATTATGTAGCCCAGGCTGGCCCCGAGCTGCAATGCTCCCACCTCTGCCTGCTGCCTGCTGGGATTGCAGCATGTGCTGCTGTGCCTGGTGAAGCCCATAGCATTTACTACACCCAGAGCTGGCAACCCAAGAGCCCATTCACGTTGTTCTGCTTCTGGAAACCCTGCAAGCGTCAGAGCTCCTTTGTAATGCCCGAGAGTTTTTGCAGCTCACCCAGAGTGGCTGTTGTGCTTCTGAGTGAGTGGGCACACCCACAGTTCTCCAACATTGGTGTGAGCTCTGCCACCACACAAGGAGCAACAGAACAAGGAAACGTGAGGCATATAATTGGTTGAGCGGTGAACTTTGGGGTCAGAAAACTTCAGCTTTTCAGCTCAGCGCTGTCCTTTACTAGCTGCGGGACACGGGGTGTATCACTTAACCCTCTCCGGGCCTCATCTGTAAAATGGGGGACGGCAAATGTGCCACACACATTTGGTTGCTGTATGCATGTAAAGGGCATAGCAAATTAACAACTAGTACCTGTGACGGAGGTGATGATGCTAAGAGTCCATGGTTGACAAGCAAAGCTTGTCTCTAACTCTGTAGTCCCACGGTTGGGGACCCTAGATCGAATCCTTTACTTTGTAGGTGTGGAAAAACTCAGGCTCCAAGAAAAGTGTTCTGCTCACGGCCTCAAGCAGAGCAGTGGGGATGGCGGAAGGCCCCCTTCCTAGCCCAGACCTTTTCCTCTCACCTGTGTATATAACCTGAGGCTGGGTGGTGAAGTTTTTTGGGCCAGAGGGTGCAGACTAGGCTCATGACCATCTCCCTCGTCTGCAGGCACCACAGTAGGCATGCCATGGTCCACACGGCACTATATCTGCCCTTAACCATCACCATGGAGAGAAGAGGGTCCCGCACAGCAGCAGTGGCCCCTGGGGCTATAGCAAGAGCTTCCCTCAGCCTCGCTATTCAGGGCTAGGACTCACACTTCTCAGACGCGGGCTCTTGGTTGGCTCAGGGCTGGCTCCCTTGCTGGGTTGCTCCCCATCATCCGACATATCCCGAAGGTCACCCAGGTCACAGTCTACAGAGAAAACCAAGGTGGTAGAGGAGAAAGATGGCTGGGTTTGGGGTCCAGAGGCCTGCCTGGGAAGCCAGGCCCTACTTCCTCCATCATTAACAACCTGCACAAGCAGCTGAATAGAGTGCCCCGGGCTTCTTCTGTAGGCTGGGTGCACTGATCTGTCTTGCCTGGCTTCCAGGCAGAGATCACAGTAGAACATCTTTGTGAGGTGCTTTGGAGGTCTTTGAGAGTATGACACAGAAGCACGGGGTTTCCTGGGTATGTGCATGCCCATAGGGTTCCTGTGTCCCTCTGCTGTACAGGGACTGTCGTCTCAAAACTCTCCTAAACCATGCATCTCTCCTTAGATAAATAGTTCTTTCTTCTCTAGGATGGCCGCATGGCACCTTCTCTCTCACAAGTCAGCTGGCTGCTCTCAGGCCAGGCAGCCACTTCTAGTTCCTATTTTTTGCTGAGTTGCTGGACCTCTCAGCCAGGCTCAGTGGCCACGGCTGATGGATGGCAGTGTCTGCAGGGTACCCACTCTGTGCTGTGCTATTTGGCTCGCACACTCACTCCTGCAAGCTCGGGGTAAGTCCTTAAGCACAGAAATCAGGCTTTCAGAGCTGCCCGGGTCCAGGAGCCCAAGGAGACTTAATGGCTCAGTGTGAAAACCAGGAGCAGCACAAGGCTGGGCCCTTGTGTGTACATGTGCGCGTGTGTATGTGTTCACGGCTAAGGTTAGGAGAGGGAACTTACCAAATTCTTCAAAGAGAGACTCCACAAAGCTGGGTCCCGAGTGCAGGTCTGCAGTATTCACATACAGGAAGGAGACTTCCTTTGCTGAGGGAGGAGGGCACACCAGTGAGGGGGAAGGCTCCCTCACCTCTTTCCACTTGTTTGCAATACCACTGTGATCGTGATCTCTGCCTCCACATGGAAGGGCAACCCAGAAGCCTAGTGCCGCCATAGGTCAGCTCAGGGTTGGTGAGGAAACAGGACTCCAGGGAGGAAGAACCTTTGTCACCCCCACCACCACCCCGCAATGATCCTGTGAGGCGGCAGGTGACATTCTGTTTGGGGAGAGTATGGCTCAGCGTTACCCAGAGGTGACTTTCAACCTCATCCTTCAGACTCCAGGAGTCCTGTAAGGATGGGGTGCAGTTTGTTAGCTATGAAGAGAGAGTATGCCGTCTGCTGACTTGCAATGTCCCAGGCTGGGGCAAGCTGCTAGGTAGGCAGCGAGGCACCCTTACACGGCTTTAGAGGGGCAAGTGCAAAGTTGGGGGAGCTGTTTTCCTGGTGGGGGATGCGTGTGTCAGAGAGCACACAGGAGTGTCTGTCTATTTGCGACTGCACGTTGCACACACACACACATACATTATAGTGTAGCCAAAGCATGTGTTTATATATGTGTATGTGCTATATGTATGTATGGTATATGTTAGTGCTTACTGTGTGTCAAGTGTGGTATATGTGGCGCATTATGTGTGAGAGCATTATTCTGTGAATCATGTGTGGTGACTATATGAGTGTGCATGTTCTGTGTGAGTCTGTGGAGGGCTGGGGATGGAGGAGGGTATACGGCACAACCAAGACTGCAGTGGAGGGCAGGGCCTGGGTGGATGAGCATATCGGGTCACGCAGAGTACCTGCTATGCTATGAGGCTTAGACATGCCCTTACACAGGCCCTGGGGTGAATGGCACCATTGCTGTCTGTGTAAGTGGGACTCCTCGGGGCTGACCTGGGAGGGGCTGCAGGCTCTGCAGGATGGAGGCCACGGCCATCTTCTTCTCCAGGGTGCTGTCACTGAGGTACTCATGGTCCAGGAGGCTGAGGAGCCCGGTGAGCTCTGGGATTAGCTGCTCCAATACTGGGGAGGGACAGTGAGACCCTGAGTTAAGATCTTGTCCCCGCCCAGGGACAACAGGGGCCAGAAGGCAGGGCCTTGTTTACCACAGAGACCCAGGGCCTCCCACACAGCTGTCCTACAGCTGGTCACCAACCTCTCTGGGGAGGGCCCTGCTCAAAAACCCAGTGGCTTTCCTCCAGCCTTCCTACTCTGCCTTAGACCTCAGATGGCCTTGGCCTTAGGACTGTCCCTCCATGTTGGCACATCTGAGGCCAGGCCACACTGAGCAGGAGCAGGATGGCTTTCCTTTGCCTCAGCCTGATTTGCAGTCACAGGAGCTCCGAACATATCTCAGCCAGAGTCCCCAGCTGCCTAGAACACAGGCAGGAAGGAAGCCTTCCTGTTTCATCCATTTACATGCTTCAATCTCTGGAACCTTCTGTTTCCTGTGCCAGAGCCAAACGAAACATTAACCCTTCCTACTCCATGCCCAAAGCTATCACTGCTGTCCTTTCCACCCATCCACTGGTACATCTTGAGGCTACGTGTGCATAGGAATCATGTGGATTCTTGCCAAAATGCAAATTCTGGTTCAGGAGGTCTTGGGTGGGAGCCGGGATTCTGTGCTTCTGGCAAGTTCCCAGGTCAGAGACCCCAGATCTCAGAGCAGAGAGTCCTTGAAAGACAGCAGCATGCCAAGACCATTACGTCACTGACATTTCTCTGTCCCTTATAGGACCTCTTTCGCCTGAGGGCCAATGGCCAGCTTCATCCCAGTAGAGGCACATCCCTGCTTTATGACAGATACTTGCACATGGTAACTTGCGTTGAACAGTTATTATGAGTTGTGCTAACAAGACCTCTATCCTCTAAACTGCAGATCAAGCATTTTATTATCTATTTTATATAAAGAATGCAATAAAGACACAAATAAGTGATATAGAAATAGCTATGAGAGTGTCCATCGATTCCTTGCTCTGTTTTCTTAGCCAGGGTATACTGCCTTGCAGTGTCGTCTTTGACCCTACCAACAACTTTGAGGTATGTTTCAGGATCACCTCACTTTTTTAGCTAAAGGAACTAAGACAGAGAGGCCACCCAGAAGCACCTAGAAGGGCCTGGACTTCTGCTTAGGACCCAACTCTCAGATCCACTAGTTTCTCTCCTTCCCAGGAGGCAACAAGGTGTTGATGTGAATGTGCAAAGGTTGGGATCCTAGGAGCATCCTTACTCTAGAGACCCAGGGTGCCAGGCTTCAATTCGGGGTTGTGGGACTTTCTACAAGCTGCCTAACTTCCCAGTGACTCGGTTTCTTCCTCTCTAAACGGGCTAAGCATAACACACCTCACAGGGGGCTGTTATGGTTGTTATGTTCTTACACCACGCTTCAGGCATTCTTGCTGCTCCTGAATTTACCCCACTCACGCTGGATGTGCAAAAGGCTTCTCAAAGGTGGGCTAAACTAGGTGCCTCACTTTCTAAGAGTCTAGGCTGCAGCCTGCTCCGCAGAGTGCTTTCTGCTGGACGTTGTTTCAAACAGACATCTTTTGTACAGCGGCACTGTTGGGGACGGGTAGTGATGTCATCTCTCTGTGGCATTTAGGCACTATCCTAAAGTTGGAGCCAATGAACTAAGGTTGACAATTCAGATGGGACCACTGCCTCAGGAACATTCCAGCCACTGGCCCTGTGGTAGCTACTTTCCAAGCACTTCCTAACTCACCCCCACCAGGCTGCTGTGAGGGGTCTGACAGGGAGACCCATTTTCTAGGATGCCCGCCGAGGCCGAGCACATCCAAGGGACCTGTACAGTTTCCAAAGAGTGAAGCCCACTGCTTTCCAGCTGTGACTCTGAAGGCTGCAGAGGACGAGACCTGTTGTCCCCAGGGCCCACGTCCCCAGTGCCATAGAGGTGAGGGTCTGAATGGGTAGTAGCTCCCTTCGTTAGAGCAGGAACTATTTAAGTTTCGCTAGAGCCAAACTTCGACTTTCTAGAAGGAATCACGGACCTTGCAGGGCCTCAGGGATACATGGATTTCAGTTAAGATGATCTCAACACATTTGCTAGACATTATGTCAAGCTGGTTGCTCTGGCAATTAGAGAAAATAAAGAGGGTATTGTCCCAGCAGGCATTCGCTTTTCTGTCTGTCTGTCTGTCTGTCTGTCTGTCTCATCTTCACATTCATACCTAACCACTCACAAGGGAGACGGTCATGGTGTAAATACAACAGTGCAGCCATGCTGACCTGCTCTGTTTAAACCCTAGGGGTACTGGGCAGAACAGCCTTACACCAGGCATTCTATTTTTTTTTTTTTTGGTCTCAAAATTCTTTTATACTTTTAGAACAGGGTCCCAAGAAGCTTTCATTTGTGGTGGGTTGTGCCTATCAGTGCTGCATAACAATTAAACCCAGAGATTGGTACACCACAAAGATACACGTGCATCCCAGCAGCCTTCAGGGCTGCCATCCTCAAGTGCCCCAGACACTGTCCCTGCACACCTGCGCAGAAGGAGCATGAAGAAGGCACACTGTGTATTTAGAACTATGTTGAAATACTTTTGAGCCAGGCTTGGCCGTGTATACCTGAAGTTCTAGCACCTGGGAGCCTGAGGCAAGGGGGTCGCTTGAGCCCAGAGCGTTAGAGACCAGCCTGAAGTCACAGATCCCAACAAACAACAATAAAAAGGCAGCACAAAAGTAGCTTTGATCTCGTGGTCCCCCGGAAAATACTGTGGGATCCCCAGGCGTTTCCAATCCCCAGGCAAGTGCCCAAGGGCAGCATCATTCTGGCCTCTCCAGAAGCTGCACTTATATTTATTGCTCTGGACGTAGCTTGGTTGCCCTTTCCATAGGCACAACTAGGTTCTCAGTGAATTCTCTGAAGTTATCACAGAGGCTTTGGTACCAAGCTCTGCAAGGTGATTTCTGTTTCCTTCCTAGTCTTTGACAGGATCACACACATGAAACCTTGACTTCTGAGTACCTCCCCGCCCCCCCAATTGGGGATTAAACTCAGGGCACTTGGGCATGCTAGGCAAGTGCTCTACCACTGAGCTACCCTCCCAGACTGGAAGGACTGATTCCTGAACAGAGATGGATCACTAGATGCCAATTAGACAGAGAAGGAGGAGCTAAGGAAGAAGATGATGGAGAGTATGGACTGCTACCCAGGCCATGGTGCTTTCTTTCTCCCAGAGAGAAAGGTCCACTTGCAGTAAATGAACAGGACCTTTCCTTGGGACTGAGCAGTCACCTTGTGCTGGGCGGTTACTGCACATTATTTTGTTTAAAGCTCTGTGGTGGTTTGAATGAGAATGGCCCCCACAGGCTCATCTATTTGAATGTCTGTCCCAGTTAATGGAACCGTTTGGGAAGGATTAGGAGGTGTGGCCTTGCTGGAGGAGGTGTGACACTAGGGGTAGGCTTTGGGGTTTCAAAAGCCCTCACCAGGCCCAGTCTCTTCTCTCTTTCTGGCTACAACTTGCAAACGAGGTGTAAGCTACTGCTCCAGCACCATGCCTGCCTGCCTGATGCCATGCTCCTTGCCATGATGATAATGTTCTAACCCTCTGAAACTGTAAGCAAGCTCTCAATTAAATACTTCCTTCTATAAGTTGCCTTGGCTACGGTGTCTCTTCACAGCAATAGAACAGTAATTAAGACAACCTCCACTCCCCTAGGAAAGAGGAAATCAAAGCTCAGAGGAAGAGAAATAAGTGCCAAGAACAGGCCTTGGATCTATCTTCAAAGCTCGAACTCCCATGCTTTAATCTCTTACCACACCTCAGGCTTAACCCAGCATCTTGGAGGCCAGGGTGCTGTGGAATATTAGTTGAAGATGTGTTACATTTGTTTATGCTGTGGAACATTTGTTTAACGGTGCAAAGATGTGTTGCATTCTTTTATGTTGCATTTGTTCAACTCTATGAAGCTGTGTTACTTTCCCTGTCTAAAACACCTGATTGGTCTAATAAAGAGCTGAACAGCCAATAGTAATGCAGGAGAAAGGATAGGCAGGGCTGGCAGGCAGAGAGAATAAATAGGAGGAGAAATCTGGGAAGAGAGGATGAAGGAGCAAGAAAAGGAGAGAAGGATATCAGGGGCCAGCCACCAGCCACCCAGCTACACAGTCAGCCATGGAGTAAGAAGTAAAGACAGGTATATAGAACAGAGAAAGATAAAAGCCCAGAGGCAAAGGTAGATGGGATAATTTAAGTTAAGAAAAGCTGACAAGAAATAAGCTAAGCTAAGGCCGGGCATTTATAAGTAAGAATAAGCTTCCATGTGTTTATTTGGGAGCTGGGTGGCGAGCCCCCTAAGAGTAAAAAGTAAAAAACAACCAACTACACCAGGGCAGGAGGGAGGTGGCAGAGGTGATGCCGCTTCCTCTCCAAACCCTCTTTGCTGAGGATGCTGGGTTACAACTCCATCTGTGAGGTTCTTTCTGAGGGGCTGAGGTTTCTGCTGCATGGCCATCTCCCCAGGCAGCCTACCAAAACATCACAGCCCTGACAGTCAGAGACAACAGTGCTCAGAGTAGTCATCCTGCAAGGGATCCCATCCCAGAGAAAACATTATATACACTGTGGACACAAAGCCATTCAGCCAGCACCAGGCTCCTCCAGGATAACGGAGCTCACACCAAGACGCTGGCTCTTCCTGAAGGACACTGAATACAGAAGTGTGTTCCTGCGATGAGGGATTTTCCTACCACAGGGATTTCAACCACCAGAGAACTGAATTAGAGAGAAGGCTCCTGGGTGTCATGTAGATGACAAACTGTACATGCCTTGTACATGTACATGTCAGCAGCCTTGACTCTTAGGTAGAGTAAGACTCTGGGGTTGTGGGAAATGCAGATTCTTGGTCCTCTTGGCTAGAGAGTGACTTGGTAGGCCTGCTCTGGGGTCCAGAGGCTGGCGTTTTGGCAAGGACTCAGATGCTTCTGCCCTGGCAATGCAGATTTCAGTATCTGCAAAACATGCCAGCAAACATCTATGGACAATACGGACTGGAGGAAAACCTTCATCATTTAAGAAACCATTGGACTGCCCTCTGGATGACGGAGAGAAAAAGGGATGGGCACTCCTATAGAAGATGATCAATAGCTTCAGGGCAGTCTGGCACAGTGGCTAGCGATCTGGGTCTAACCCAAAATGAGTCCTTGGATTTTTTTTTTAAATTTATTTTATGTACATTGGCGTGAGGGTGTCAGATCCCCTGGAACTGGAGTTACAGACAGTTGTGAACTGCCATGTGGGTGCTGGGAATTGAACCTGTGTCCTCTGGAAGAGTAGCCAGTGCTCTTAATTGCTGAGCCATCTCTCCAGCCCCTGAGTCCTTGGATTCTTGTACTTTCATTTTGCACTTGTGCTGAGCTCTGGTTTTGCTGTATGTAAAATGGGAGCAGGACAACACCCCCCCCCCAAGGGGGGGGGCTCTGGAGACCAAGTAAGGTCCTGCTGTGCCTATAGCCAATACTCACTAAGCAATTTCTATATTGTATGCTGTGGTCAGAGTTGCTGCTGCTTAGTAACACCCTCCAGAACTTTGGATTCCAAAGCACTGACCAGATGGTATTTGTGGACTACGAGTTATACTTAACACAAGGCACGTGGCAGATGTCCAACAAACAACACTACTAATGAAAACGATATTTTGATGACCTAGCCCAGCTCTCCCATTTTAAAGCTCTGTAAAGTGAGGGTCAAAGAGGTTGTGTGACTTGGCTGTGGTCACACAACTAGTTGAGGGAAAAGAAATATCCAGTGTGGAATGGACGCACAACTTTCCTGAGTCTGATGCTTAAGAGGAATCAGAGAGGCTAGAGGCTGTAGACGCCTCTTCCAGTACTGCCATTTTCCAGCTGGGGGATCCTGGGGAAATTTCTAAACTTTCCTAAGCTTCCAGTCTCTTAGCAAATAGGATATCAATAGCTGCTGACCCACAAGGTGGAGGATGAAGTAGTGACAGAACCAGTCAGTCGGTCTTCATCTATGTCTGCTCCCAGAAAGGTACTCCAGGTGTGCATGTAGCAGGGGATGCAGAAACAGGGACCCTGCCAGTCTTACCATGAGGACAGCTCGCAGGTCCGGGCCTGAGCTGAGCTGTCAATGGTGGCGTCTCCTTCTCTCACTCAAGGTGCTCAAATGCAAGTGAGGGGACATGATTCTTCGTTAGAGGGACCATCAGTGTCACCCATGAGTCAGGCCTCTACTGTTCCCAAGTCACTCACGTATAACTTGCCTCTCTCCTTTACTCCTGGTCCAGGTAACATGAGCTTTTGGTGGGACAGACTAGGGCATCAGCATGAATAAATGCATGCTGCTGACATGGGCACAGCCATGTCTAAGGCAACAGCCTCAGACCCATGGGAAAATGGCCAAGTCTCCCTGCTCCCCAGGGGTGAGGCTCAGAGGGATGGCAAAGCCTTCCTCTGGTCTAAGTGTGAAATTGACCAAGTGTACAGAAGACATCCACCATAGCTTTCTTCCCGGATGCCCACGTTTACGATCTGAAGACTGGCTCCCTACAGAGTTTAAACCTGCCTCCTTGATCCAGCCATATACCACAGATAGACCACACACACACACACACACACACACACACACACACACACACACACACCCCATATACCCTACCTCCTTGTTTGGCTGTATAAAATAAACACAATAGTATTCCAGGATACTGCATCTTCTCAACCAAAAGGTCCAGTCTACCCAATCCCAGCTTTTCAGTGTCTCTGTCTATCTGTCATTTCTTCAGCTCCAATCAAGTTCCTAGAGTCATGCAAGGACTTGGCACATCAGGACAGGATAATCTTTATGTTTAAGGTTTATTTAGAATAAATTTATTTTGTTTACTTCAGTTTTAGAGAGGTATAATGAAGTCTAAGGACTAAAGGCAAACAGGAAAAATGGTCTAATTGTCCGTAAGTCTTTGATTTTTTTTTTTCAAGTGAGAGTAGAGAAAGGTCCAGACACAGAAACTTAAGAAGAGGAGTGATTATTTTCTGGGTTGTAAGAAGGTTTCTCAAATAAGATTGGAATTTACAGATATACCTAAGAGTAAACTTCTGAGTGTGTATTGTTCCCGGGGAGAACCCATCCAGGATGAAGATCAATTATCTGTGCTTCTCCGCACACCCCACTGAAACACAGTGGGAACAGGATGTCATGTATCGGAGGTTAAGCCTCAGGCCCCAGTCACTTGCCCACAGTCCTGAAGCAGCTTCAAGACTAGCTTCAGCCAGAAGGATTCTTAGCAGCGAGGGAGCACAGGACTCCAGCAAGAACACTGGGAACGTGCGATTTATAGACAGGGCTCAAAGGCAATGGTCTAGTTTCCATTTTAAAAGAGAAAGCAGGTAGACCTCAAAACCCTTCTGCAAGCCACAGGCAACTAAACGGGGTCTGATATCTTCTAATTTATGCTATCACACCTTGATGGAGCTCTCCCTCTGGTATTTCATGTGGTCAGATGAAAAAAGAGATTAAAAAGAAAGATTTATTTACTTATTTTTTTTTTAGATTTATTTATTTATTATGTATACAGTGTTCTGTTTGCATGTATGCCTGCACACCAGAAGAGGGCACCAGATCTCACTGTAGATGGTTGTGAGCCACCATGTGGTTGCCGGGAATTGAACTCAGGACCTCTGGAAGAGCAGTCAGTGCTCTTAACCTCTGAGCCATCTCTCCAGCCCCTTATTTACTTATTTTTAAGTGTATAAGTGTTTTGCCTGCACGTATGTATGTGCACCATGTATATACCTGGTGCTGGCAGAGGCTAGAGAGATAATTGGACCTCCTGGAATTGATGTTACAGAGAGCTATAAGCCACCATGGGTTGCTAGGAACCCAACCCAGGTCTTCTGGAAGAGCAGCATGTACTCTTAACTGCTGAGCCCTCTCCGCAGCCCTCATGTAGTAGAACTGAAACCCCCTTACTGATTCTTGTTTTGAGAACAGAGTTTCGTGTACCCTAGTGTAGCCTCAGCCTTGAACTTCTGATCCTCCTGACAAGTGCCATGAGCATCGTCCCACTGGTTGTTTCAGGTAGTGCTGGGATCGAATCCTTGGTGTCCTTGTCTCTTTTTTTGGTCAGTTTCCCTCATTTGGGCCTCCTCCCTGTGGACGGGAGCCTGCTCATGCCCAACATGAAGTATATGCTGAAGGACCAGAGAAAGGAATGAATTTATAGGCACAAACATTTTTCTTGTGTTGATCAAGTCTAGCAGCCGGTTAATGTGATTTAAACAAACATGCCCATCCCAATAGGGGCTCAGCATAGCCAGGAGGTGCTTGGGAAAAGAAATGCACAAAACCAAAAAAGCTCTGGTTAGAAGAGGAAATGGAAGCCCAGGTGCTCCTTTGGCTCAGCTCCCAAAGACTGTGTGCTGTCTTGTTCCCCTTGTGGGAATATAGCTGTGAGTGATTGTGGGATGCGGTCTGTTGGTGGTGGGTGTGGATTCTCACACATAAATTGGAAATGGTGGAAATCAGGAGCTACTGAGCAAGCGGTCTGTGATGGTTCACTGTGATTGTCAACTTGGTGGGATTCAGGGTCACCACAAAAGCAAGCCTCCAGACATGGTTGTGATACAGTTTCTAGACTGGATTAGCTGAGGTGGGAAAACTTCCTCTAACTGTGGGTGGTACCATACTATAGGCTGCGGACCTGGCCTGAATACGAGGAAAATACCAGGATCCGCCCCTCTCTGCTTTCTGTGGACATAACGTGACCAGCTGCCTCAAACTCCTGTTACCACGATATCCTTTATGACAGTCTGTAACCTCAAACCAGGAGCCAAAAGAAATGTTTTCTTCCATAGGTTGCTTCTGTCACAGCAACAAGACAAGTAACTAACATATCCCATAAGTTCAAGCCCCGTTCCCCCATTTCTTAGCCATGCATGTCTGAGACCAATAGCTCCCTGCTGTACAGATACCACTGTTAACCCCCAAGTGTGGCCCTTCCGTAGGAATGGGCTTCGCACGGGAGACCACACGTAGAACAGCATCCAGCACATAGTAGGCATTCAGCCAACATGGGTGGTTTACCTACTTTAAGACACTTACATTAATTTACACGTTATTTACATGCATTAATCTGTACAGGGTGGGCTAGCCCTGTTCTATAAGTCTCAGGATGGCAGAATGGGAGGGGCTGGTTGTGATGTCTTTTCTCCTGAGTGTTGCTCTCAGGGGTGCCCAACTGGAGGGTCGCTCTGCAGAGGCCACCAGCCCCACAGGGAAGGCTGGCAGAATCGTCCTTTTGACCTGTAGGTTCAGAACTCTCTCCTTCCTTGCCTTGTCTCTTTCAATTTGCTGCAAATCTACCTGGCTGGAGCCACAGGGGACTCCGGCTTCTTCCTGTGGCTTTATAAGTGCTTCTTTCAAAGACCAAGGAACAGGCAAACCGTGGGCAAAATGCTGGAAGTGACAGCACTGGTTGGACAAGCAGTTTTTTTGTTTTCCACCAAAGTCAACATTTCCTGTTGTCCTGTTATACAGGAAAACTGTGGTATACATGGGATGGAAAAAGAGCCGCAGAGACACCCCGCCTGCCCAGCCAGGGCCTGGAGCTCAGCATCTTCCAGGAGTTCAGTCTCACCCCCGTGGAAGTCATCTTGGAAGGCCTGTGTATGTTAATTAGAGCAGTGGTTTTTCCCTTGGTATGAGGATTGGAGCTCACAGACGTGTCAGTGTGGAGAGATGGGGAATGAATGTACCTTTAAAGCAAGGATTATTACCAGGATGGTGGACTAGCACATTTCTCTAACCTGCCGTAATTTTAGCAAGATAGGGAGATAAGAAGCCAGGAAGGTCATAGGTCAGTGAGAAAGCAGTCCTGTGGGCATATCTGGTGGCCCGATCTAGGAGCCAGGCTGGGGGACAGGCTCATGGAAGTCCAGTGTCTTCACTGACATTCCCAGCAGCCACTCTGCTCCTACTGAGGGGCTCTTGTCTGGAGAACCAGTTCCTAGCTGCGGGTCCCAGGGAAAAGCCCCAGCTTCCCTGCACCAGGTCATTTGTACATGGGAGGGGGTGGGGGCTCGCCTCTAACTTCCCACTTGTGAGGAAATAACTTCTGGCTG
>CABHPP010135339.1:0-28247 GCA_902168425.1 Peromyscus attwateri | reverse complement strand
TGGTCTATTTGCCAACAACTCTCACCCCTATCGGCTCACCTGATCATACCACTCCCTTCCCTCTAGATCCCACAAGGATTTCCAAAGCAAGTGACCAGATCCACTCTGGTCCCTCTCTGTCCCCATCTCCTCATTGAATCGGATGTGGTGCTGCTTCCAGACACAAATCCTTCTCGCTGCTCAGTGAAGTCCTGGTCTTCAGGGTGGGGGCCATGGTCTGATTGGACCCTGGCCTTCACCTTCAGCTCAGGGGTGTGAGATTGTTTTGTGTTCTCCCTCTGTGGTATTTGTAATTGAACCCAGGGCTTGTTGTACATACCGGGCAGATGCTCTAACCTGACTCCACAGATTCTTACATTTTGGTACCCCAGCTACTCTGGCTTCCTTCAGCCTCCTGATCTTCACATCCAGGCTTCTCAGTCTGGCTTGCTTCTCTCTTCCCTCCTCACCTCTCTCCACCTTTCCCAACAATCCACAAGCCCTCAGGCCTACACCCAGGTGCCCCCTCATCTTTTTCTCATTTGCCTTCTTGAAAAAAAGGTCAAGGAGACTGCAAGATGGAAGGCTATGACCCCTCTTCCCTGCACACGTCACTTCCTGGCCATGGCCCCAGGGCACACCAGGATCCTCTTCCCAGTGTTCGAGGCATCCACTGTCCCCCCGTGGCTCTGCCGTTGGATATTTTTCTACTTCTGTACGTGGGCCAACCCATTCCTTAAATCTCCCATTGCCTACACTTTCCTGCCTCCGTCCCAAGCCTGAACACTAACTCCCCCAAAGCCTTTCCTCCTCCATCTAACCCAAGCTTCAACTGTAGTTTAAATCCATTTCCTGGAAAGGATTATGCTTTCCCTAAACACCCAGAGAACTGAGGCCACTAGTGACCTAAAAAAGAAATATAAAAAGCAATAAATCCTTCCTCATTCATTGATTCAGATTTTAAGAAAGCAGAAAAGAAGCCTGCTAAGGAGTAATTCATAAGCCCAGGGGTCAGCCAGGATTGTTTACTTTGGCACACAAGCCAGCATCCTGTGACTTTACTGTCAGCCCAGGTGAGGTTTACAGACTGCAGAAGGCCAGGGCACCATGAATGCACTTTCACCTCAACGATGAATGCTTCCCAAACAACTCTAGAACGTGCTGGAGCCTCTCCCGAGACAGCCCCTTTAATTCTTCCTCACAGGTCTAATAGGTAGGTGCAATTAGGATCACTGTTACGAACAGTACAGATAAGGAAACTGAGGCAGACAAAGAAGGCCCAAAGTTAGAGGCTTTCAAGCAGGCCAGCTGGTCTCTTCTGGATTCCTAAGCAGTGACACTCACCCATAAGGCTGCAAAGTAAAGGCACCAAATAGAAGGAGGAAATGCAAACGCGGAATTCAAGGCACTGGAGGGCAGGAGGTGACGGACACGTGGCTTGGGTCAAGATGGCCACAGCTCTGGGTGGTTTGCCTGCTTGCTTTCTTCCCCATGGGAGAGAGAAATTCCAGGAAAGCAGAAAGCTATTATTGATAAGAAAAGAAATTCTCGGGAGCCGTGGAGTGGGCTGTGGCTACCATGCTGATCCTACATGGAATGCAGCTTAACCTGGGCACCCAGCCCCACAGTCACACATTTGCACAGGGACCATCACAGAAGTGTGGCTTATGAATTCTGAGAAACAACGTGTGGTCTACAGTCAGTCAGGTGTGGTGGCTCCTGCTGAGCTCCTGGGGAGGCTGGGAGAGGGGGACTGCTTTGAGTTTGAAGCCAGCCTGGGCTACAGACTACAGAGTGAAATGCCATTGTTACATGTCTTTTCTTTTTGCTTGTTTTGAGACAGGTTGGTGGCACTTGGCTGTAATTTGAGCACTTGAAAGGCTGAGGCAGGGGGACTGCTGCAACTCTGAGGTCATTCTGGGCTACAGAGTGAGAACCTGTTTTAGAAAAGGAACTTTTTGAGTCATATTTTTGAAATATAATTCATAGACTATAAATTGCCTATTTTATAGGTAAGTGTACTGGCTGGTTTGGGGTGTCAATTTGACACAAGCTAGAGTCATCAGAGGAAGGAGCCTCAGTTGAGGAATGCCTTGAGATCCAGCTGTAAGGCACTTTCTCATCTAGTGATCAGTGGGGGAGGGCCAAGCTCACGGTGAGTGGTGCCACCCCTGGGCTGCTGGTCCTGGGTTCTATAAGAAGGTGGGCTGAGCAAGCCATGGGAAGCAAGCCAGTAAGCAGGACCCCTCCATGGCCTCTGCATTAGCTCCTTCAAAAATAGAGCCATCCCAGGATGATAAAAATGGCTGTCCTGTGTTTTCTCACACGGTCACTTTATAATCGGATTCTATATAAGATAAAATTTCCAAGTTTCTCCATTATCTTAGACATTTTTTCTGTATCTTTTTTTTTTTCTATTTTACTTTACTATTTTTGAGGCAGGGTCTCACGTAGCCCAGGCAGGGCCTCAAACTTGCTATGTAGCTGAGCATGACCTTGAACTCCTGGTCCCCCTGCATCTGCTTCGCCAGTGATGGGATTATAGGTGTGCTCCACCACATCTGGTTTACGCAGCGTGGAGATGGAACCCAGAGCCTCCTGCATTCTAGGTGAGCTCACTGCCATCTAAACTACATCTGCAACCCAGATCCTTATTTTTAACACACTTGAGAAGAATTTTTTTCTCTTCATTTTCATGTAGGGCTAGCAGAATTGGGAAGGCAAGGAAACTCCTTAGTCTAAATATATTAGGAGTATTTACGTATTTCATTTGAATTTTCCATCTTTGGATTTATCACACATCCCCCTCTCTGCTTCTATCCTGTCTCTCAACCTCTATCATGACCTTTCTGTTACTATCTGTATCTCCCCCCCTCCTCCCTCTCCTCCCCTGTTTCTGTCTATCTCCATTTCTACCATCTCTAGCTCTTTTCACTATTTCCCAGGGGATGGAACCAGGGCCTCACACACACTAGGCCTACCACTGAATTCACAGCTCACCACACCCACAACTCACCCTTAACCTTCTCATCTCTATTCTCAATAGAAACAACCATGTGACCTCATGTCATCTCTGTAAAGCTTTCCATCACATGACTTCTTTTGCTATTAAAACTCCGAGACACGGTGATGGTGAATCCATTTTTCCTAGAACTAACTGTGCCCCTGTCGCCCAGGAGGGCGCCACCAGAGCGTAACAGTGAAGGCCTCCACTTCTCAGAGGAATGAAAGGTTGTTGACTCAGTCATTCCAGAGCCACCACAGGGAGAGTGGGACCCGGGACTGGGGTGACACACGTCACAAATGACCCCAGCGCAATGCAGCTTTCACCAAGGCTGGCAATAAAGTTTCTATGACTCAACTCAAAGACAGTCACACATGGGACTTCAGGCCTCTTGGAGCCAGTTAAAATGCTTCATATTTGGTAAGGGAGCTGAAGGACTGAAAATATTTTCCATATAATAAATTTTAGGGAGAGCATGGCCCCAAAGACGTGCGGTTAAACAAATGGTAGACAGAGATGAGGAGGGAGGTAAGGAGAGGAGGAAAGCTCCTTCAGCATCGTGTTTCTCAGAGGGTAGTATCTTAAAGTTTGGGCCTTTTTCCTGACTCAGAACTCATGTTTGAGCCCCTTCCTCAAATGGCAAGGCCTATACAGGGTGCCCTTCTAAAGCTCGCTCGACAGTTCCAGCAATACATGTGCTTTGAGTTCAATTCCCAGCAACACACAAACAAAACTCATCTAATATTTTAAATTTTCAAAACTGTAAGTGCCAGGAGTGGGAAACATGGATGCTCTTCCAGGCGACCTGAGTTCAGTTCCCAGCACCCATCCACGTCTGGCAACTCCCAATCACCTGCAGCTCCGGCTTCAGATGATCTGAGCTCTCCTCTACGGCCCTCTCAGGCACCTCCATTCACATGTGCATATATTCACACACATATATCTACTTAAAAATAAATCTTTAGCTGGGCTTGGTAGTACATTAGTCCCAGCACTTGGGAGGCAGTGTCCGGAAGATCTGTGGTGATATATTGTGTATCAAATAAAGCTTGCCTGAGAATCAGAGGACAGAGCCAGCCACTAGATTAAACATAGAGGCCAGGCAGTGGTGGCACACACCTTTAATCTCAGTACTTGGGATCTCTGTGAGTTCAAAGCCACCCTGGACTACATGAGATTGATTCAGTCTAGGAGAGAAACAGAGCCAGGCAGTGGTGGGCACACACCTTTAATCTCAGTACTTGGGAGTCACACGCCTTTAATCCCAGCACTTGAAATCTCATGCCTTAGCTACCAGTATTTGGGAAGCACACACGCCATTAATCCCAGCACTAGGAAGGAAGTGAAATGGCTGGGTGGAGAAAGGCATATAAGGCGTGAGGAGACAGGAACTAGAGCCTTTTCAGCTGAGGACTCAGGGGCATTCAGTCAGAGGATTCATGGAGTTGGTGAGGTGAGACATGGCTGTGGCTTGTTCTTTGTTTCTCTGATCTTTCAGCATTTACCCCAATATCTGGTTCCGGGTTTCTATTATAAGACCACTTAAAATTAGAGCAACAAAGACCTTTGTGAGTTCAAAGCCAGTCAGGGTTACACAGTGAGACCTTATCTCAAAAATAGTAACTGGGGGCTAGAGAGATGGCTCAGTGCTTAAGAACACATGTTGCTTTCCAGAGGACTACATGGCGGCTCACAACTATCTGTAACTCCAATTCCAGAGAGTCCAATGCCCTCTTCTGGCCTCAGAGGCACCTGCCACACACAAGGCGTGTAAGCATAAATGCAGGTAAAACATTCATACATATAAACAAATCTTTAAAAATGACATGACAGTGTCTGAAGTAAAACAGTTTATATAAGCACAATAATAAAATAAATCCTCTTCTTTTTTTTTTAAAGAGGTGATACATGGATAAACTCTCTCACATTGAGACATTTTCTAATCTCTAGTCCATGGCTTGAACTTCAGTCTGTCTGGCTTCTTGACGGGGATCGAACCCAGATCTTCTCTCTTGTATGCTTGCAACAAGCACTTTACCCTCCTAGCCATCTTCTCAGTCCCCGCAGTGCGTTTTATATGCTGACTCTACCTCCGGCTTAAACAAACAAACATGTTAATTAACGTTACTGCTGCAAAGCTCGCGAATCTCCCTCCTCTCTCGGGTGTTAGATATGTGACACCCGTGGCCATGTCATTTGGAGCTGGCCAGTTATACTCAACACCAGCGACCTCCAGATCTCTACCATGGTTTAGATGTGGTTTGTCCCTAGAGGGCCCTTGTGTTGAAGGCTTGATTCTCAGGGCGGTGATGTTAGAAAACGGGAATCTTTAAGAAGTAGGAGCTGCCATTGTTTGGGGTGTCTCAATAACCACCCCCCCCCCCCCAGAGTGAATCCTAAAGCTGACCCCTCGTCTCTCTTGCTTCCTATATCAAGACACAGGGGCCAGGGAGATGGCTCAGAGGCTAAAGGTACCTGCTGCCAAGCCTGACTGCCTGAGTTGGATTCCCAGAACCCACGTGGTGGAAGGAGAGAAACAACTCCTCAAAGCTGTCTTCCGACCTCCACACGTGACTATGACACTATGGCATGTGTGTGCATGGATACACACCCAGCAAGTGTTCAAAAAAAGTTATAAGATGTGTTTGCAGGGGCTGGAGAGATGGCTCAGAGGTTAAGAGCACTGGTTGCTCTTCCAGAGGTCCTGAGTTCAATTCCCAGCAACCACGTGGTGGCTCACAACCATCCGTAACGAGATCTGGTGCCCTCTTCTGGTACGCAGGCAAACATGCAGGCAGAATACTGTATACATAATAAATAAATCTTTTTAAAAAAAGAAAAAAAAAAAAAAAAAAGATGTTTTTCCAGTACCACTTCCACGGCCATGATTTCATCGAGCTCACCAGAACTAAACAGATGCAGACCCCATCCAAAGGTGTGTGCTAAATAAACTCCTTCTCATTACAACATTGTCTACCTAGGGTATTTTGTTACAGTCCCAAACAACTGACTAGTACAATCTCCAAGGCTCAATGAAGCCATAGCTTCCATCTTGCTTATGCAAGTCAGCAAGTCAACAGGACTGCTCTGATCCTTACAGACACTCAGGGACCCAGGCTGACAGAGCAATCACTTATCTCAGACTCAGCTCAGCTCCAGCTTCGACTGTAGTCTCCGATCAACTCATGAGTTATATTGGAACGTGTTGCTTAGTGGAAAACTGGTTAATGCTAAACATGTACCAGAACATCTTATTTAGTACTATATGTTTTTGTTTTGCTGTTGTTTTTTTATTTGGTTGGAGTTGTTGTTGTTGTTGTTGTTGTTGTTGTTGTTGTTGTTTGAGCCAAGGTCTCACTATGCAGCACAGGCTGAACTCAAACTTGCTATGTAGCAGAGGCTGGCCTCGAACTTCCGGTCTTCTGACCTGTACCTCCCAAGATTACAGGCATGCAGCACCACTCCTGGCTCATGCTTCTTTTACATCTATGCCCCTTTGGAACATCAGTTCCATTAGGACAAGGGCTGTCTTACTCATGCTATATCCCCAGGGACTAGCACCTGGCATATTCACTGACTGCAGAAATAAATGTTTTTATAGGAAGGTGGTTTGTATATGCAGTTGCATATGCAAATATATTCAACAGTGGTTAAATGGCAGTATGGGGCTGCAGATTATTTCCTGCTGGCCCTGGATTTTTCCCATTTGGGAAGAAAGATATGCTTACTTTTGTTCCAGAAAAATAAATTCTTCTCTTTTGCCATGATGACTGGGTTTTCTACCGCCACACACCCCATCAAAGGCTTTCTTTCTAGGAAAAACAGCCCCTGGGGTGTGGTTGCTACACCTGCCCCCCACCGTTCATCCTGGTATTTTGAGTTCAAACTCAGCCTCCCCCACCTCCATAAGGATGTGGGGGCACATCAGGCAAACGAGACAGCTCATCTCTCGACAGCTGGGGCCCTGGATTTTAATCTTGTCCTCTGTGAGGTTCCTGGCGCTATTTCCAAGGCTCATCAAAGCAGGGTATTCAGGAATACTGCGTGTGCATGGTGTGGATGTGGCCTCGCTTGCATAAAGCTGGAGAGCTGGAGAGGAGGATTGGGCTGCAGCTCCTAAAACATGCAAATTTATTTCTGAGACTTGAGATGGAGGGAACGACAGCTGTTCCAGTCATCTTCCCAGTGATGGGTTAAGAATGTTTAAAATTCACAGGCAGCAGCCGAGCTCTCTGATTCTCAGAAAATTGGTGTGCTCCACTGTCTGCTAGGCCCTGAGAGCCCTGTAATGGGCTCTTCCAAGACATGACGTTCCGCAGTGCTACCAGCTGTGGGGGACACACTCTAAGCCCCCCAGTAGATGGTGGAAACTGTGGCTAGTCCCAAGCTCTGTGTACTGCTATGTCTCTTCCGTATGACGTGAATAGGATGTTTGTGATTTATAAATTAGGTTCAACAAAAGAATAACAATAATAACTAATAATAACATTGGCCAGTCACAGCAATGTACTATCACAATACAAATAAAAGTCAGGTGGCTGGGTATACGGTGGTGCATGCTTTTAGTCTCAGCACTCTACTGGCAGAAGCAGGCAGAGCTCTGAGTTCAAGACCAGCTAGGGCTTATATAGTGAGACCTTGCCTCAAAATTAAAAAAAAAAAAAGATAAGCACAACTTATGAATTGTTTACTTCTGGAATTTTCCATCTCACAGTTTCAGACTACACTTTACTGCAGGTAAGAGAAACCATGGGTAATGAAAAGCCAACTGTATACAGCAAGGAAAATGATCAACTACAAAACAGGTTGGCCATGGTGGTACATGCATCTGATCCCAACAGAATCAAGAAGATTGAGAATGAAGGCCAGCCTGGGCTATGTAGAACCTGTCTCAAAAACAACACAAAACAAAGAAACACACATCTCACAGAGTCCTGAGTGAAGGCAGTCTGCAGAAGCATGTGTACCACATAAAGTATGCTTAAAGGGCATAAAACCTTTGTGGTTCGGATGTGAAAAGTTCCCCATCAGCTCAGTGTGCTTGAACATTTGGTCTCTGGATGATGGTTCTATTTTGAAAGGTTGATAAGACTTTAGGAGGTGGAGCTTTGCTAGAGGAAGTGTGTCAGAGGAGGGGCCTTGAGGGACCCCACATCTTAGCTACTCTCTGCTTCTTGACTGTGGTGGCCACACTGTAATCAGACCCAACACTCCTGCCTCCATGCCTTCCCACCATGATGGACGGTATCCCCACAAGCTGGAAGCCAGGACAACCCTCTCCTTCTTTAAGCCGCTTCTCCTCCTCCGGGAATGTCACAGTAACAAGGAGACTAAGGCAACTATCTACAGCACAGCGGAGGTCCTGGGGTGGTGTGAAGGCATGGGGCTGGAGGTGAGTTTCCCCAGGTGCTGGGAATACCGCTTCCTGATCTGTGTGTGATGACTCTATCGGCTTCCAAACCAAATACCAAGTTTACCACAGAGGTGGCAGATAACACAATCAGGATTTATTATTTATAGTTCTGGAGGACAGAAGTCAGGAATGGAGGTGTCTGCAGAACCACGCTGCCTCTGAAGGTTCTGGAAGACAACCCACTCTTTACCTCTTCAGGTTTCCAGAAGCCACAGGCATTCCTTCTGGCTGCATAGCCCACTCCAGCCTCGGCCTCCTGTCCCCTGGACTCCTTTGTGCGTCTACTTCTCTCTCACCAAACTTTCATTTGTTGGTTTGGTTTTTCAAGACAGGGTTTCTCTGTGTGGTCCTGGCTGTCCTGGAACTCCGCTCTGTACACCAGGCTGACCTCAAACTCACAGAGATCCACCTGCCTCTGTCTCCCAAGTGCTCGGATTAAAGACCACCACCCAGCTAGAGTTTCTTTATAAAATTTCCCTTCGTGGGTTTACTTTATTCATTCCTTCTTTTACCATCTTGGTCTGTCTTCCATTTCAAGGTCGTTTTCTGGTTTTGTTTGGTTTTGGTAAAATGAGTTTCCAGAAGACCTACTTTCTAGTCATAGGCATGGACTTGGCTACAGATGTGAGAAAGTCCGTTCTCTCTAAGTTTCTTGGAATTTTCCATCTTCTGTGGTTAGGTCTTGTCTTTAAACACATGGGGACAAGGGCATGTGAGGAGGCAAAGCCACTGAAGAACATTTGAGTCACTTTGGGGCCATGCTTTCCTTTTCTTGCGTGCTGGTGTTCAAAGCCAGCCAGCTCTACGGTCCTGTCCTGTATGATTCTGGAAGTTCAACAGCCTTCCTACCTTCTCTCTTATTTTCTCTGTTCTCCTCATTCAAACTGGCAGGCTTCTACTCCCCGCCCCTTAAAGATTTGTTTATTTTCCTATGTATATGGGTGTTTTACCAGCACATGTGTCTGGGCACAGTACATGTGCCCAATGCCCATAGAGGCCTGAAAAGGGTGTCAGATCCCCTGAGACTGGAGTTAAAGACAATTGTGAGCCACCATGTAGGTGCTGGGAACTGAACCCAGGTCCTCTGGAAGAGCAGTCAGTCCTCTTAACCACTGAGCCATCTCTCCAGCTGCCTTCCCCATTGTTGTTAGATCCAGGATGGTAACACCTCCATATACTTGATTAAACTGTATCTTCATAGGGGCCACAGTAGCCATCCTGGCAGAAGCAAAGATATTCTAACAAGAAACACAGCAACGGACCCTGAGAAGCTGGAATTTCCCTAGGAGTCTCATGCTGGGAGGAGAAGGCTGAAAGCTGGGCATCCAGGGGAGGAACTTGTCTCCCAGGAAGAGTGATCACATGACTCTGACAACTTGTCAAAGCATTCGTACTCTGGAGACGGGCTCTCCTTGCTTCTCTTCTCCATGTGGCCAGACTGAGTGAGTCTCCTTCCTCTGTCTTTGCCTCTTTAATTGGCCCATGGAGGATAGGTGACCTGAGCCTCCCTTGTTAAGGCCTTGCCCCTGACAGCTCCGACCACACCACCCTCTACTGTTAGGTGGGTATGAAATTCACCCAGCCATGCACACACACTTTCCTGACTGGATTATCACACGTCGGTAAGAAAGTTTTTAAAGGTCAGTTTACAACTTCTCAGAGAAACACTCATTAATCACCATGAGGCACCCTATACACAGCCAATAAAAAAATAAAAATAAAAGATCACAGTTCCAGACCTCTCAGAGCCCAGCTCTCCCACCACTGCATCCCAGTCCTGATCTTCCAGGGATGTGTGGAAACATCCTTATAACTTAACACATGTTTTGGGAGTGATGGAGTTGCAGTGTGCGGTGGCCAATCAGAGGCTGTACAAGTGCTCCACTAAGGAGCCAGATCCCCACCCCTAAACATTTTATTCACTGATTTTCCTCCATCATCCAAAGGGACAAAATCTTTTAGCAAATGACAAGCTAAAGACCACAGGACCACGGAGAGTCCACGCTATGTCAGCTCAGTCTATAATTTTTGACAGATGTTAGTGAACTTGGGGATTCCTGGGCTGTGGACTTGGTGCCTGTAACCCCAGAGGGCAAGGGAGGTGGCCTGCACTGTGCCCAGAGGACCCAAAAGGCATTTCTTAATGAATCACCCACCATGACTCATGCCGGCTCCCACATCTGGCAGATACGGGTTACATCACAGTCCTTAGTGTCCTGTGTGTTCCTGGGAACGCTCTGCCCAGAGTCAAGTGCACCAGCTGTAGTGGCCGGCTGCATTCACACGCCTCCCTGTGCTATGCGTCATGCTGATGGCCACACACTATGAGGGCTGGCCTCGGTTCCCAGTCCCAGAAGCCTGAGCTGGCTGACAGAAGGCCACCTTCCTGTCCCTTTCTCATGGGCCTAACAAATCACCAGGAAAGGCAAATTTTGAGCCCAGAGCAATACAATTCTCTGGTAATCAGTAATAGTCCCTAGGATCACTCCATGATGTTAACGGCGGGATGTAGAGGCTGACAAAAAAAACAAAATATCATTAATTTCATTCTTCCGAGGCTTGCTGATATGTGTCCTAATTGTAAAGCCAAGATTTAAAAAAAAAAAAATGCTGACAAATAGAATAATTTGTCATTTCTGGTTAGATAATGACACACACAAAAGTGTGACCCAAGTCTCACTCTTTGGTCCAAAATATATCATGTGGATTTGTTAAATTAAAAAAAAAAAATAGACTGGGGATGTTAGTTCAGTGGGTAGCTCTTCTCTAGCATCCACAAAGCCTGGGCTTGAAAACCAGCACTCAATCAACTAAGTGTTAGCACTGGGGGGTGGGGCAGAGGCAGGGGGATCAAGATTCAAGCTCAATTTCAGCCATAGGTCAGCCTATGCCAAACACAAGGTTGAATGTGTAGTTCAGTAGTCAAGTGCTAACCCATTATGGGGGAGGCTCTGGGTTCTATCTATCACTAATGGTGAAAAAAAAAATTCATTAAAAAAAGTCAAAACTAATAAAAATAAAAGGCAACTAGGTACGGTTATTTCCAAGCCTTTGAAATAACAGCTGAGGTTATTTATTTATTTATTTATTTATTTATTTATTTTATTTATTTATTTTTTTTCGAGACAAGGTTTCTCTGTGTAGCTTTGCGCCTTTCCTGGAACTCACTCTGTAGACCAGGCTGGCCTCGAACTCACAGAGATCCGCCTGCCTCTGCCTCCCAAGTGCTGGGATTAAAGGCGTGCGCCACCACCGCCCGGCTATTTTTTTTTTATTTTGTTTTTTAATCTACAGATATATTCTTTTAAAAAAAAATAACCAAAAAGAAGACAGACAGAGATGGAAAGAAAAATACGCTGATCCAGTCATAGAAGGGATACTAGAGAGCCTCCTAGAGGCTGGCAGAACGCCCCAGACTTTAAACCTGCCACATCAGCATCTCTGGAGGCCAGCAGCCCGCATATCAAGAGGCCGTGGGGGGTGGGGGTAGTGGGATTCCCCTGAGCAGCCCACAGGAAGTACTGGTTCCCATACAGGCTCCAGGAGCTGCCTGTCTACACCAAAACTTCAAAAGAAGAGAAAGGAGAGAGAAGGAAGGGGAAGGGAAGAGTCTATAAGGCTGGCCTTCCCCAACAGACATGTGACCCCAGAAGTTGATACTGCAAGGGCGGGGCTAGCAACGGGGTCCTGTGCAGTGGGGACGCAGGTGCGAGAGCTGCATTGGCATTGGTTACCGTGTGATCTAGCAATCCCTGAGCATACGGCTCGAAGCAGGGACTCAGACAGGAGTTTGCACCATCCACGTTCTCTGCAGCATCATTCACTGCAAAGGAAGCAAGCCAAGTCACGTGAGTGGATGGAGAAGATGCAGTAAAGAAGGGAGGGTCACTCTGTCTGACATGCAGGAGGGCTGGAGAGATGGCTTGGTGGATAAAAGTGCTTGTCCTGAAGACGGGCGGTGGTGGTGCACGCCTTTAATCCCAGCACTTGGGAGGCAGAGGCAGGCAGATTTCTGTGAGTTCGAAGCCAGCCTGGTCTACAGAGTAAGTTCCAGAACAGGCTCCAAAGCTACACAGAGAAACCCTGTCTTGAAAAACAAAAACAAAACAACAACAACAAAAGTACTTGTCCTGTGAGCCTGATGACCTGAGTTTGATCTCCAGAAACCACAATAGAAGGAAAAAACAAATTCCTAACAGTTGTCCTCTGACCTCCACGTGTGCACACCTATACTCTCACATACCCTCCCCACACACCCAACACACACACAGAGTAATAACTAGGAGCTGGGGAGATGACTTGTCAATTAAGAGCTCTTACTGATCTTGGAGAGGACCCAAGTTCAGCTCCCAACACACATGTCAGGCAGCTTACAAAGATATAACTCCAGGTTCAACTCCAGGTTCAGCAGATCTGATGCCCTCTTCTGGCCTCTGAGAGTACCTGCACCCATGTGCACATACCCACACATAGACACACACATTGATTGTTTATATCTCACTGCAATTTCAAAAATTAAACAAAACATGGAGACAGACTCTTGCTTAGCTCTGCTCAGGTGTTGGTGAAGGTTACCCAGGAGACTGTCTCAATCTGTAAAATCATGAGGGCTGAAATCTGTGCCCAGTATGTACTCCAGGCCAGAGGAGTCTATTGGGCTAGCTTTAAGAAAGACTCAGGAGAACCTGGCATTTCCCCAGGACCTGCTGAGGGCCGGCTGGCAGGCCTCAGAGTCCACATTACATAACTATCACGCTGCCAGTTCCAAAGAGTCTTACAACATGAAGTGAACTACGATGGGCTCCAGGCCCAGACAGCCAACTGATACTGAGGGTGCCTTCCAATCCCCGGTGCCACTCTTTACTAGCTAAGGGACTCTGCTTTTCTCTCAGATAAGTGGATTCAAGCATTATTTTGAAAGAAGAGTTTATCTTTCATCTTTTTCTTCCGTTTTTCTGAACATTCTAGGTGCAAAGAAAAACTCCAGCAAGGAGAAAAATCCAGCCGACAACAGCTCTTTTGAGCTTTTCAGTAGTCCAGACCTTTGAGTGAGTAAGCTTTCTCCTCCACTCCTGGTAACAGATAGACGGAATGAAGTTTCTCTCTGATCTGTGATTCTGACCTCTTTTCTCCACCAGCAAGCAGTGTGTGGTGATCCTGTACAGGGGATGGGGATAGAAAAGCATTTCCTGGGAGGAATCACTTGTGCTCTTGGAGGCTGACCCCTGAGTCCACGGATCTGAACTCTGGCCAAGCATCTAAATAAAATAGTTACACTCCTCCACCCTCAGACCGGCAGCCCCAGAACACTGCTCACACTTGGCCTAGAAAGCCATATTGAGGGTTTGCCGTAGAGTCTAAAGGCTTGTCATCTGAGAAAACTAAAATTTTCCCCTTTTGAGACTTTGCTAATTAATAGTTCCACCAAAAACCCATCACTCCACAGGGGCCCAGAGAAGCACCTTTTGTCTCGGCATCCTGGGAGCTCAAATGTGTCCAGAGAAAACACACTTGTTTCATTGGTATGATTTTGCAAAACAGAAATGCCTCTAGATCAGAGCAATACAGGACAAGGAAATGGGTTCTTTGTCTGTGGTGGTCAGGAGGAGTTTAACTTTTTTTTTTGAGGATTTTAACTTAATGGTGTGTTGTTTTTTTTATCGGTAGACAATAACGTTGTAAGTAGCACTCTTATCTTACACAGTGCCCCCCCCATATACCCATTTAAGAGTGAGTTGTACAGGCTAGCAGTGTAGCTCAGTGGTAGAGTGTTGGCCTAGCATCCTTGAGGCACTCTGTTTGAGCTCTAGCATTGCAAACAAATAAATAAATTTATGATAGTCTACCTCAGAGTATGCCATTTCTGGAATACTGAAGGGGAGGTGATAGAGGTTTCCTGATGCCCCTCCTTCCTGCCCATATTCACCACTCTAACTACCTAGATGCTGATCAGTGAACTCTCTTCCTCACTGCGTGTTTGGACTGAAAACATACACTCCCTATCTCCTCCCAGCCTCCTGTGCCGCATCTGCTTGTCCCTGGATAGGATGGAGGAGATGCGAGCTGGTGATCTTGCTCCATGGCAGAGCACTAGCCAATGTGTACATGGCCCTGGATTTGATCTCTAGCAATGCAGGACATAAGAGGGAAGGGGAAGAGAAAGAGAAAGGGAGGGCAGAGGAGTAGAAGAAAGGAAAGACCCAGGTGAAATGGCCAATACCCACAAACCCCAGTACTAGGGAATGATGGTAAAGGATTCTAAGTTCAAGACCAGCCTTGGCTACATAGTGAGTGTGAGGCCAGCATAAGAAGCATGAAATCCTGTCTCGAAGGAAAAAAAAAAGCACCCCTTTTGCTCATGCTTACAGAGTCCCAGGAGATCTGGAAGCATGACATAAAACAGAACGTATGGCCAGCCAGACTTGGTACCATCTCAGACCAGCCCTGTCCTCATTAGGACTGTGTGGGAGACACAAGCTCAGTGAAACTACATGCAGACCAGACCTAAGAGGAGGAAGAACAAAGTCTTCCTCTGTGCCTGTTATTACAAGCACTCAGAGCATCACATGTTGTCTATCAACCTATCCTTTCTTCCCCCACAAGAGCGAATTCAGCTCGTGAAGTAAACACCACCATCAATATATATTGAGCGTTCACTGTATCTATAGCCCAGAACTAAGATAATATACTATATTCTAAAACACTGCCAAGACTCTGAGAACATTGTTGGCACATTTAAACAGCAGTATGGCCATAAATTATGTAGAGAGAGAATTTTCTTGGTATATTTCACGAAAACTACGCTAAAAACCTGCTAGCAGCAGAATCCAGTGCCGCACACTCACATGGTGAGGCTTCACTTTAATCAGTGGTGACTTTTGATGTTTTACTTCACGCACCTCAGATACATCACCAAAAGAATAGTTTTAATATTGCTTCCAAATTCAATCAGAGCAGTTGCATTTTTATGACAAGGGAACACTTGCAGGGCCATTCTTTATGGCACAAGTTATTAAAACCCCACAGCCTTTAATCTACACTGCACGCTAAATTAATGCATGTAAGCTGCCCTACAGAAGTCATCCTTAGGCTGAAGGGCATACACGGGAGATTTTGCTTCTGTTTTCTTTTTCAGCCTAAGAAGACATATTTTTTTTTCCTCTCAACATCTTAAGAGTCATCTTTAATAATTGTCCCCTATCTCTCCGATGTCCCTCAACTCCTGATGCTGCCTCAGCAAGTCATTTCTGCTCCCTCTGAAACACTTGTCAGCTGCAGCCTCTGAGGGACTCCCAGGCACTCAAATCTAGCTCACTCACTGCCTGGAGGACACGAAGAGGCGAAACCCACAAACCCAGAGGGAACGGAAGCATCGGCATGTCCCGGCCTGCTCCATGCAGTTCCCACTGTGCTCGCAAGGATGGCTGCTCCTATTTTGTTCTATTCTGAGGGGTGGTAGTGTGCTAGGATACGGACATGTATATACCCTACACGCGATGAGGTACCATGCCAAAGGGTTTAGGTGGGGGACTTGTGGCTAACACAGCCTAGGTTCAAATCCTGCCTCTGACTCTCCCCATCAGAACTCATCTGGCCTGAGTTCTCTATCCCCCTTCTCCTAAGATAAGAATATTAGACATAACCATCTTTTTTGATACAATGTCCAAGAGGCAAGATAAAATTAATACCTATAGTCTCGAGGCTGAAGCTGTCTGTAGCTCTAGAATGCACAAAGCCATAGGTTTGATCCCTAGCACCACACACAACCATATGATAGTATATGCCTATAGTTTTAGCAAGCAGATGAAGTTCAGGGTCATCCTCAGCTCCATAGAGATGTTGAGGTCATCCTGGACTACATGAGACCCTGTCTTCTCTTATTTCCCAAGACCTCCCCTGGCACACATACCATTCTTACAGAATTTGGCCTCGTATTTTCACAGGTCCACACTAATTGGTAAAGAGTGAGCCAACATCCTAAATTAGCTCCACAGCCTTAAGTATTCTTCAGAACAAGGTCAGATGTAAATTAACAACGACAGCAGCCCCGAGAGAATTAGACCCACTTCTGTGGTGACTGAAGTAAGGATGAATGATTTGATGTCAAGACAGGATGGTCCCAATTTAGAACAACAAAACATTTCAACAGAGGCTTATGTTTTTAATGTGGAAAAAAAATGCCTATAAATGACCTCAAGCTTCACAGAAATCTAATTAGGCAAAGTTGAGCAGAAACCAACAACTCTCCGAGATGAACGTTATGCTCATCTCATGGAAAGGAAAATGGAATGGAAAAAGATTAGTTAAGGGGTTGGGGAGATGGCTCAGCCAGTACAGAACTTGCCCTGTCACGTGAGTTTGATCACCAGCATTCACACAAAAGGCTGGGTATGGAGGCAGGCACTTGAAATTCTAGCACCAGGGAGGCAGAGACAGGCAGATCCGCGGAGCTCCTTAGCCAGCCAGTCTGACTGAATTGGTGAGCTCTGGGTTCAGTGAGAGACCTTGTTTCAAGGAATAAGGTGGAGAAGGATTGAGGAAGACACCTCTGGCCTTCACACCCATGGGCACACATATATTCTACATATATATATATATATATGTATACACATATATGTAGAATATATGTGTATATATATGTACATATATGGAACAATAATTGTTATAGAAGAAGGGATATGAATTTGAGAGGGGGTAGGGAAGACACCAGAGGAGTTGGGGGCGGGGAGAGAAAACAGTGGAAATGATATAAATATAGTTTTCTCATGTATGAAATTCTACCAGCAAATTTAAAATTATGAGAAAAAAATAGCTATTGTGTTCCCATACCAGTTACATCAGAAAATTCCACTCTCACCAGTGACAAAACGGAGCTGTTCTTTGAAAGTTAAGATCTATTTTTCCAACAGAAAAGCTGCAGAATGCGCTGGAGAGGCAGCTTGGCCTCCAGAGGACTGTCTTAGCATGCACGGGAGACGGGACGCTACGTTCCGCTCCTCAGAACCACATAAACCAGCATGGCAACACCCACATGTGATCCTAGCACCGGGGAGGTGGATGCAGGAGGGTCAGAGTTCAAGATCATCCATGTCCACATATCGAACTCAAGGCTAATTTCGGATACATGAGACCTTCTCTTAAAAAGGGAAAGTACAAGGGGCCAGAAGAGATGGCTCAGTGGTTAAGCACACTGGCTGCTTTTGCAGAAGACCTGGGTTCAATTCCCAGCACCCACATGGTGACTCACAACTGTCTGTAACTCCAGTTCCAGGGGCTCCAGTGCTTTCTTCTGACCCCCAAGGGCACCAGGCATGCATGTGGTGCCCATGCACACACAAAGGTTAAACACTTACACATATGAAATAAATCAGTCTTAAAAACAAACACCAGAAAAGAGCCCCAGTGTGAAGGTGCAAGTGGCCCGGACATGAAGCCTACCACGTGTAAGTTATTAGCCTTGCAGCGAGAACTCCCAGGCGGCTCCCAGGTGGGTGAGTAGATGATGGATAGATAGACAGATGGATTTTTATAGTCTTGGAAATCAATAAGCCTATAGGTCACAAACATTTCCCTAAGAATATTGTAAGAATTAAACTGGCGCCGTGCCTCCATGTGGCAACTCATCCTCATTCAAACATGAGAGAAACTTATTCTAAAAGGCAACCTTGCCTTTCAGCTCTTTGGCCCTGTCATACTGAGAAAGAAATGGTTTTGTTGTCACTGTGAGATGCTGACTCTCCCCATTCTGAAGTGGGGAGGCAGGGGAAGAGTTCTTTATCTAGAGAGGCTTTGGCTGTGAAACATCCTGACAAGATTGGCTGCAAGTCTGAGTTCTGTCCCAATGGGTTTCTTATTCATACAAATCAAAACACACCCCTCATCCTCCCTGAGACGTCCTGCAATCGGCAGAAAGCAGCAGGCTGCCTCCCTCCCACCCCAACCTAGTTCAATGCCATCCCCACTACAAACCAGAGACTAGACAGTCTAAAATAGGAAACAATGAAAATAGAATTCTATCTGACATTCATATCAGTGACTATCAGAATTATTGTATTAGAGGTCCAGGTATCCTGGGGCCATAAGAACAGAGAACAGACAGACAGCCAGACCTACAGTGAGACTTGATCTCTTATGTGTCTCTGATTCTCATCTACAAAACCAGACAATTAGATCATTCAATTTTTAAAAATAATTTCTTTAACTTTATTTTATGTGCATTGGTGTGAGGGTGTCAGATCCCCTGGAACTGGAGTTACAGGCAGTTGTAAGCTGCTATGTGGGTGCTGGGAATTGAACCTGAGTCTTCTGGAAGTGCTCTTAACTGCTGAGCCATCTCTCCAGTCCCATCATTCAATTTTTAAAGTTCTTCCCAATTATAGAAATCTTTATTTTGAGAATAACCACCCTCCAAAAAAAACTGTCATATAGCAGTTTTCAAGTCTATGCCTGCCTCATTTGCAATGACTCTTTTTTTAAGATTTTGTTATTTTTTTAAATGTATGTATGTGTCTGTGTAGGTATGTTCATATGTGCAGATGCAGAGGGAGGCGAGAGGTATCTGATCCCCCTGGAACCGGAACTACAGGCACCTGGTATGTAAAAAGTCCCAGTTATTCTTAGAGGACCTTATTTCTTTTCTAAAATGACCACTGAGGCACTGGGTGGTTTTTCCTGTTTCTCTTCAAATATTTTATTTCACATGCATATTGAGAAACCAAGTCAGAAGCAGGTGTGTCCACTGTTTATAAGAGATCACAGCTGTGACAGAACAAAACAAACAAACAAACAAACAAACAACACATTTGACTTTGAATAGTTCTGTGCATAAAACCAGATTTTTTTTTTTAGCGTGTACACTTGTATGAATGCATGTGCATTGCATGTGTGCAGTGCCTGCAGAGGCCAGAAGAGGGCATCAGATCCCCGTGGAACTGGAGTTACAGGCATGTGAGTGCTATGAATGAAACTCATGTCCTCTGCAAGAGCAGCCAGATCTCTTAACCACTGAGTATTTCTCTAAGCATTTATTTTATTTGCTTAAATTCCACAGAGATGTAAAATCTGGTGTATTGCAAACGACACAAAATTCCATCCTGTTTTGATGAAATTGTTTTGCATGACTAAAAATCTACCGTGGGGCTGGAGACATGGTTCAGCCTTGGCTTTAAACACTTGCTACTCTTGCAGAGGACCTGAGTTCACTTCCTGGAGGAGCAAATGCTTTGGGTGTGTCGTCTGATAATCTCCTTTATTATTAACCTTCATGATTAAGCCTATATATTTAAAAAGTGTATTAACTCTACCTGCCCCCCCAAAAAAAATCTATGAGAGACAGAAAGAAAATTTTCTATCCAAAAAAGTGAAAGAAAGAATCCCTTCTATTTAACACAGTTTGCTCTGCCATCCAGATGTATTTCAGAAATAACTTATTGAGATAAACATATCACAACTTCAAAGCCATAAATAAAGGCTTTTATGTATTTTCTCATTTAAAAGATGGTTTTCAGGGCTGAAGAGATGGGTCAGAGGTTAAGAGGACTTAATGTTCTTAGCACCACGTTGGATGGTTCACACCGCCTGTAACTCCAGCTCCAGGGGAGTCAGACACCCGCTTCTGGCCTATGCAGGCACTGCATATGTGGCATACACTCACTGAGACAGACACACATATGCATGAATGAATTTTGTTTGTTTTTCAAGACATGATTTCTCTGTGTAGTACTGGCTTTCCTGGAACTTGCTCTGTAGACCTTGCAGGATGGCCTTGAACTCAGAGGTCTGCCCACCTCTGCCTCCTCTGGAGAGCTGGAATTAAAGGCATGTACTACCACTACTACCTGGCTACGTGAATAAGATGGTTTTCACATTACACCTCTTCTAAGACATTTTATGTGAAAAAGTCACTACATATTTAACAAAGAATTACAGCTAAGTAAAGCTTACTTAGAGCCTTACAGTGATTTTTAGTCAATAGACAAATATAATTCGGTTCCCCTGTGGTGTACAAGGTCATGCTAGCCTTGAAATGTCACAAAACAAATAGATTTATTTCTTAGGCAAGTGCAAGCAATCCTGGCAGTTCACTGAAGCAACACTGCAAGCTTTTCAATTCCTCTGAACCCACCTCATGACCCAGGCTGGTATTCTGCTCTGGACTTCTGGAGACATTCTTCTGGTACTTTGTAGAGGCAATTTTGAATTCTTCTGCCTGTCTCATTTCCCAACCAGACTGTCACCCCCAGAAAACCGAACTGTGTCCTCCTTCTGTCCATTTAATTCCCAGAGGATGTGCCCTCAGAAGACACCTAATCTATAACCTTACTTCCTTTAATTTCGGCATCTCACTTCTTATTACACAGGTAATATATTTAGCAGGGACTGTGGGCTGCTCAGAAGAATTCATTTCCTCTTCCAGCCACAGTACAACACTGTAGCTGGTCACTGAGAGATCAGTGACTACTCTGTACATGGCAGTGAGGCACAAATAAGGGACTAGATCTGAAGAGATACGGGCTACTTTAGAAACGGGGCCACGAGGTGGGAAACGAGCCTCCCCCACACCCACTCCTCCTAGTGACGGATTTGGCCATTTAGCTCAGCACTGGTCATTTAGGTGACAAGGCCCTGGGGAATGGAGAGGTCACAGGCAGGAGGGAAGCCGTCTCCCCTTCTAGAACATTCCCTGTTCCAGTATAGGAGTTCCCTTCTTTAATCGACACAGTTGGGTGTCTTGTTTTAGCACCTTGACATTTTACGATGACTGGTAATGTGTGTATTTATCATGGTAGATACTGAGAATATATGTAAAGCAGAAGAAAAATCACCCTGGGCCCTCCTCTTCCTACCTGGCCCTTATTAATAGTTAAGAGCAATTCTTTCTATGTGAATTGTTGCTATGTGAAAAATAAAAACAATTGCAAAACATATTTTCTACAGGAATGAAACCATACTGTCTGAATACTTTTTCTCATTTATCTATTTTTTTTTGTTTTGTTTTTTTGTTTTTTTGTTTTTCGAGACAGGGTTTCTCTGTGTAGCTTTGCGCCTTTCCTGGAGCTCACTTGGTAGCCCAGGCTGGCCTTGAACTCACAGAGATCTGCCTGCCTCTGCCTCCTGAGTGCTGGGATTAAAGGTGTGCGCCACCAACGCCCGGCCTCATTTATCTATTTAATATGCTATTTTTTCCTAATAAAAATAACCATGTATATCATTTAAATGACTATCTACTATTTCATTGTTTGGGTGTACCAGAATTGGTATAGCCCACCTTTCATTGTCAGATTTTGAGGTTGATTTTTGTTATTGTTGTTGTTGATGATGTTTTGAGCTTGGCTTGTTTTTTTTTTTTGCCTTTTAAAAATTCAATTATAGGGTCAACAAGATGCCTTAGTGGGCCTGCTACTGATGTGATGACCTGAATTCAACTCATGGGTCTCACATGAGAAAAGGAGAGCACTGACTCCTACAATTTTCCTCCGGTGCACGCATGCACACACACATACACAAACACACAAACTAAAATTTAAAATGTACAATCCAATCTCAAGCAGCAGTGCAGAGAATATTCTTATATATGAGCTCTGAGACATCCCACACATGGTGCACTTTCTTCTACATCTCTATTCTCCTTCCTGGAGGGACTCTTTGATGTTGCTATTTGGTTTTTATTTGTTTGTTTTTTTATTTTGTTTTGCTGAAACAGGGTCTCATACAGCTCAGGCTATCCTTAAACTCAATATGCAGCTGAGACCATTCTGGATCTCCTGCTTCAACATTTTGTCTCTCTTCTTAGGGCTGTCGTGGAACTCAATATTCAGACCACACTAGCCTTGAACCCCTGATCCTCCTGCCTCTGCCTCCTTGATGGGACTGAAGGTGTGCCCCACCACCACCCAGCTTTGCTTCCACCTCTGAAGTGCAAGGGTTACAAGCATGCAGCATCACACCTGGCTGGCGAGAGTCTCTAGTTTTCATCTATCCCTGCAAACAAAGATGTCGCTTGTTTCTGTGGGGACATGAGGTCGTCATCGCGCCCGACAGCCACCTGCACGGCTGCATTCATTAGCTGTTTTTAGATGAATTCTCATTTTTGTTTCAACAGCCACAGACTAACCTGGAAACCAAACCAGGCCCCAGCTTGTCAGCCATGGGACGAATAACCGACTCCGTGAGCTGCAGCATCCAACCGGCCATTGGCAGTGCAGCCCCGGCTATTAACATGCACAAACGTCGTCGAGGATGCGGGAGACCTTACCGCCTGCTGACAGACCTTGATCTACATCTGTGTTGCCAATTACTTGCTCAACAAACCTGTTACTTTTTTGGAAATAATAAATAATTCAGGAAAAATCATTTTGAATCCTCTGACATCTGTTGCTTGTACGACTCTGAATTATTCATCAGTGAGCATAAACAGTATTAATTAAAGAAAAGTACTGAGGCAAGCCATTGAAACAGAAATGAATAGTGCAGGAGAAAATGCCTTCACTCAAAGCCTGCCTCCCACCATTGACAAATACCGCAAGAACGGGGCCGGCCTTGGAATCTAAAGGAACTGTACTTTTAAAACAGGCAGGAAAGAATGGAGAATGTTATGTGATGTTTCCAAATTTACTTTTTTCTTTATCCTCTCCAGAAGAAAGAAAAAAAAATACCATCTTTGATTTGGTCTCTTTCCATACTCTACTTGCTGGCATTTGATTCAGAAAAGTGTTGCTGTATCCTAAGAGAAAGAAACTCTCTAATAGAGGTAAAAACAAAAAAACGCACGAGGGTTTGGGGTGATAGCTCAGTCAGCTGCTTGCCATGCAAGCATGAGGACCAGAGTTGGAGCCCCAGAATCAACATAAAAGCAGGCGTGGTAGCGTGCAGGCTCAGTGCAGTCACCCTAGAGTTGGGGAGGCAGAGACGATGCTCTCGGGCTCTCTGGACAGCCAGTCTAACTGTCTCACTTCAGTTTCAGTGAGAGAGTGTCTCAAAAAAGACAGAAGACGGGGCTGCAGAGATGGCTTAGCTTGCAAAAGTCCTTGCACATTCCAGCCTGACAAACTGAGTTTGATCCTCAGGATCCGTGGTGGAAGAGAATCAGTTCCCCCAAAGTTTTGTCCGGTCGGCAATGCAATGTAGCACATGCCTGTTTACACACACATAAAACCATACACATACACAATCATAATATACAAAATACACTAAAAGAAAAAAACCAAGGAATTTGGTTCTTTAGAAAGGACATCTGAAGTTGACCTTTGGCCTCATATGTGCACCCATGCATGAATAAACATGCACATGCATGCACTCGAGCACACACACATACACACACACACACAGGAATGTAAGGGGTGAAATCATCACACACTCATTGGTAAACTGGATAAGACATATTAATGGAGGAGCCACCCCCTCCCCACAGAGGGTTAGTTCAGTTCGGAAAGCTGATGGCTTATTTCCATGACAACTTTGCCATTTCCTTTTGACAAAGCATATTCTTGTGACAAAGAGCAAAAAAAGGAAAATCCTGCAGCCTGGCTCCCCAGTCGGGCGTAGATGGCTGGTGGCGAGAATCAATGCACCCTTGCCTTGGGGTGTCTGCTGGCTTCACAGGCCTGCATAGCAGCGAGCTGACACCCTTCCCTGAGAAGGCTTGCCCGGTGTGTGAGCGGGGATGGGAAGTGTGAACAGAAGGAAATGTGTGAGAGAGTTTACAAAGCATTGTTGGTAAACAGACACCTCCAAAGGTGGGGCCTGGACAGAGTCTCTACCTGAGAGGAAAGGCAAAATGGGCTAAATGCTGATGGCGATTGGAACTCAGAATTAAGGGGAGAAACCTGGTTCTTCATGTGGCTCTGGTGAACGGCTCAGCACCCCTCAACACCAGGTACCCTGGCAGGCTTCCTCCATACTGAGGTACCAACCAGCCCCTGGGGTTGCTGTGGGCAACAGGAAGTAGCGCTGGGGATGAGAAAAGCAGAAAAAATGGGGCTGGAGAAAGAAAGAAATTTCTTTTTCCTTTTTTTTTTTTTTTTTTAAAGACTCAAGTCTTAAGCCCAGTTTGGATCTTTTCAAAACCTCTGAATTCAAAGGAATTCATCAGGGGCGAGGTCTTTAGACCAGTGGCAACTGATGAATAGCTTCTGTGAGGATAATTAGCGCTGGGTCTCTCCAGGGCGCATCCACACAGACCTCCCAGCATAGGAGAGGAGGAAAAAAGGGGGAGGGGCGGGGACAGCTTTGCTCAGGGGCGTCATTTCAAGGGACAGACCTCCCTTGTTTCTCAAAGTTTGGGTTGGAGTTGTTTGCCTTTGGAAGGAAGTTTGGAAGCTGTATAGGAGCTGGAGAAAAGGAGACAACACCCCATCTCCCCATTCCCCCACCTCCACAGAGAAAGGCAGGAAAAGAGGCCAAGGCCTTGGGACTCCCCAAAAGACCCAGGATAGGGACCCCTATGTCTCATCTAAGAGTTATCAGATTGAAATTTCAGATTTAGAAAACCCCACTGGACTGGAGGTTAGGAAATAAGCTAAAAAGAACCCAATATTTGTGGTCTGTGCTTGTAATCCCAGCACCTGGGAGAGTGTGGCAGGAGAATCAGGAGTTCAAGGTCATCCCTAAATGCACAGAGTTTGAGACAGTCCATCTGAAAACCACTAAGACAAACAACTTGCCAGGTGTGATGGCGCAAACCTACCATCTGGGCACCGAGGGGGCAGAAGCAGGAGGATAAAGGGTTCAAAGTCTACTGGAGAGAGGGCTCAGGTGAAGACCACTCCTGTGGGGGACCGAGGTCGGGTTCCAGCACCTACCTACACTGCGCTGTTCACAACCTCCTGTAACGACACCTACACTAAGGTCTGCACGTACGCACGCGCGCACACACTCACACTCACACACACCTATACCCACATGCCCACTCATATATAATTAAAAATTATAAAAACAAATCTTCAGACAAGAGAGGGGTGGAGGCAAGAAGCAGCAGGGAGGGAAAGAGGGAGACGGCACAAGGACCTCTTTTAGGACAGCAGATGGGTTTGGCTGAGGTAGTGGGCCTCCTGGCCCAGAAGCCCCATGACCGAAGCCAGCACCCCCACAGGCACCCACACTTTAATTTCCCTCTTGCACTCAGAAGCAAGCACTTTCAGGAGAGCTTCTATTTAGAAATGAAAAAGGTCTCTGTCTCCCTGCGTCTGGCACAAGTAGACTCTGGGCCTAAGGTAAAGCCACCTCTCATGTGTTAATCCGTCACCACTGCTGGGGCCACCTCTCTCTCTCTCTCCTCCCAGGAGGAACCTGGGAGCAGCCCACAGCCCTGCTTGGTGACTACTAATGGCACATCTAGGAACCAGCGGCTGTGGGACACCAGGCTGCTGGTGGTGAGTCAGACTTGGGGGACTCGGAGCTCCGACCTCTCTTCCTGCTTCCATCTGATGCCTGTGGGACTTGCAGGTCAATGGCAAGCCTGGGCCCTCAGTGGAGGTCATAGGTCATGCAAACTGGGCTTTGAATGCATTAACCCTGTAAGTCAGGCCTCTGAAGAGATACCCTGAGGGGGCAAGCTTCACAGAGCAGGAGGATCAGCTGTGGGTCTTGTCACAGTGCAGACTTTGATCCATACAGCCCAGAGTGGGGCCAGAGACTCCAAGGGTCTACCAGGTATTCGTTGTCTCTGGGTAACACTTTGGGTAACAGCACTTAGCCCAGGAGGCAGAATCACAAGGATTTAAAAAGGAGACTCATGACCTAGCCCAGACTCAAAAAAATCAGTCTGTCTGGCTGTGAGGGGAACTACTGTGAGTGTGTGTGAGTGTGAGTGTGTGTGAGTGTGTGTGTGTGTGTGTGTGTGTGTGTGTGTGTGTACACTCACCTATGTGGAGGCCAGAGGTCAACCTTAGTTGTTTTTTCTCAGGTGCACCCATCCTTCAGGTCTCTCACTGGCCTGAAGCTCACCAAATAGGCTAGGCTGGCTGGCCAGGGAGCTTCAGGGATGCAACTGTCTCCACCTCCCTAGTGCTGTGAGCCACCCCACACCCCCAACTCTGCCTGGGTGCTGGGACTGAACTCAAGTTCTCCTGTTTGCAAGGCTGAGCCCTCTCTCCTACGGTACCTCTGGGACTTCACATTTCTCTAAGAGTTCTTCTATGTGGCTGGAGCAGGCTGGACTGATTCTCTTATTTTTAGTTCATGGTTGTTAGCTGTGCTGTGCCACGTGTTTTGAGGTGAAAGGACAAGCTGCAGGAGTCAGTTCTTTTCTTGTGTCATGTGGGCCCTGGGGATTGGGCTTAGGACACCAGCTTTGCTGGCAAGAGCCTTTACCTGCTAAGCCATCTTGGCTGGCCTCATTAACCAGCTAGCTGTTGATACCATGAGATTTAGCCCCTGGGTATTTCCAAGGGGCTTTTATGTGTTGTATTGTTTTTGTGTTTGTGTTTCCTGAGACAGGGTCTTCCTGCTGGAATCCAGTTCTCTAAGTAGCCCAGGTTGGCCTGGACTGTAAGTATGTACCTCCATGGCCCACCTGGGTTTTCACTTTATGGTGTTAGGGAATTAAACCTAGCTCCCACATAAACTAGGCAAGCACTCCATCCCTGAATCTGTCTATTCGATTTCTGAGACGGGGTCTTAGGTTTATTAGGCTGGCTTTGAACACCAAGATGTGTGTTCATCAGGGGCGTCATTTCAAGGGACAGACCTTGTTCATCAAGGCTTAGCCAAGATGACTTCAAACTTCTGACCCTCTTGCCTCTACCTCCCCAGTGCTGGGATTCCAGGTGTGCACACCACAACTGGTTTCTGCAACACTGAGGACCAAACTCATTACTTCTGTATGCCAGGCAAGTAGTCTGTCACCTGTGCTAAATTCCCAGCCCTGGAGTCTCAGTTTTATTATCAGAAATATGAATACCTTGGCTTAACTGGGTTGTGCGGAAACAAATGTAGAATAGTTGAAAGGTCTTTGGAAGAAGGGAGGGGCGTCACCATTCCGAGTGACACTTTCCTCATTGCTTTCATTAGCACGGAGTTGCGTTCCTCAGTAATCAAATTCCACAAACAGTGATTGTGCGCTAACTCTAGGGAAGACACTGTACTTCTGTGGTGGCGACTGTTTAGAGAGCCCTCCCTGGCTCTGCTAATTCCCCATGGTCCGATTTCTTAGCTGACAATTGACTCCTAAATACATTTCAGGTCCTAGTAGTATCCCTGCCAGGACCTTGGGGAAAAAAAAAATCCCCTTCAAATTTCCCAGCATCACCTGACTTCGACAGCTGACCTATGAAGCCTTCCCTCCCTGGCCACTCCTTCCTAATCCTGCCTGTCTTCTGCTGCCGGTGAAAGGAAGGTTCTCGGTGCCAACTTTCAACTCTGGGCAATCAACAGAGCTCCACCACGACCCAGGGCATCAGTTCTGCCAGCCACCAACAGATGGCATCAGTGGCTGTGCAAGGTCACTCAGGCCTCAGCCTTGGCTTCTCCCGTAACCTGTCACCTTTGCTAGGTTCCAAATGGCAACATCATAAATACTGAGTAATGGGAAAAGAAAAAAACAAACAAACAAACAAACAAACAAACACCCCCCAAAACCAAACTAGGCCAAAAAGCAAGTGTCTTCAGAAAAGAAACGAGAGTTGTAAAGAGTAGAGAGTAGAAGTCCCCATGTCCCTCAGCTGTCTTAGGAAACGACTTTACCAGCAACCAATGCTCACCCGGCTTGGTAGGCGTTGTGTTGGATTTAAACCAAACAGGCTTTCAGCGACTAACGGGTGAGAGGCGCTGCTGCGTCCCAACTGTCATAACAACCAGAGTCGACTTCTGAGGCCCACACAGAAACCACAGAAAAAGCAAAACAACCCCCACCAT
>CABHPP010135337.1:9580-23373 GCA_902168425.1 Peromyscus attwateri | reverse complement strand
TAGCGGCAAACTGGAAACTACATTTCCCAGCGTGTCTAGCGCAAATGCGCAGGCGCAAAGAACGTCCTCTCGTTTCCATGGGAACCTCGACCCCCGGATAAGCCGGACAGTTGTGCTGTGAGGGGTTAGAATGTTGCTCCCTTAGAAGGTAGGAGCTAGGTGACCGAGTCTGCCGACCATTACGGGGACAAAGTGGAGAAGTGCCTCCCGGGACCAGCGCTGCCAAGTTCTGCTGGGTGTCCCAGCGTCCCGAGGAACCCGGCGAGACCAATGTTTTGCTCTGGCATGCAACGTGCCGCTCGTCTTGAGCCAGTCTCTAAATCTTGTCGCCCTCAGCGGAGGGCCTGCGCGCCACACACAGCTACTCCACCGGCTCGAGCGGACAGCGGGCCGGCTAGTAGTGGGCGCTGAGTGAATGTCGAAGTAGAATCCTTATGCCTGGGAGACCAGCGCACCTCGGGCTTGGACCTGATTCTGCCTCCAAAGAACTGGGACCCCAGGTTGACCCCCCAGTTTCAGTGTTCGTCCTTGTTCCCGCCCAATGCAATGGGATTTGCCCTGGAATAGAAGAGGACAAGTCCCTCTATTTTGTTGAACCTGAGTTCCTGTCTCTTTAAAATAAGGAAGGAACTTCTGAGCAGGATGTGGTGGTGCACCCTTTTAGATGAAAGTGGATCTCTGTGAGTTCAGGCCAGCCCGATGGACATATCGAGTCCAGGCCAGCCAAGGCTACATAGTGAGAACTTGTCTCAAAAAATAAAATTAAAAATAAATTAAAAAGGAGCTTGAAGCAAATAATCCCCAAGGTGTTTTCTAGAAAGCCATACAATTTACCTACAGCTAGAGTCGCTTCCCCTCACCAAGTGCAAGAGGAAAATAAAGGTGGTGGTGGGGATGAGATGGTTTTATTTTTTTAATAGTATTTTTATTTTATAATTAACTTAATTTCACATGTCAGCCACGGATTCCGCCGTCCTCCCTCCTCCCACCCCCGCAGGGGATGAGATGGTTTAAGCAAGAATCCCAGCCTGGGATGTGATCCAGTCAAACTTGTGCTTTGGGTGCAGACTTATTACACCTCCTGAGCCTCCGTTTCCTCATGTGCACAAATAAGGGTAAGGGTAGTGCCAACTCGTGTTTTTTGTCTTTGTTTTAAGGTTCATTAACCTTAAATTCTGTGAGTTCGGCTGTCCTCGAACTCACAGAGATCCACCTGCCTCTGCTTCCCAAGTGCAGGGACTAAAGGCATGTGCCACCACTGCCCAGCCAGATCCCTAATTTTTGAAGTAACTTCTTTTATTTCTGGGCATACCCATTCCTTTCGGGTAGGATCATATATTCACAGCTGAGTCTACTCACTCAAGGTTCCATGCTGAAGGTCAGTCACTGGCACAGTGTGTAGGGATGGCCCAAGGTCCAACATCTGGGAGGGGGGAGATACTTTTCCTCCCTTAAGGTTCTTAGAGGAAGTGCACACTTGTGAAATCATGCAGTGCCCACAGAGGTCAGAAGAGGGCATCAGAGTCTCTAGAATTGGAGTTAACAGACAGTTGTGAGGTGCCATGAAGATGCTGGGAACTCAACCAAGAGTGGCTGGCGCTCTGAACTGCTAAATCATCCCTCCAGCCCATGAATATTCTTTATACTTTAATCTGGGTCTTCCATAGCTTCACAAAGAACCTCCATTCATCTAACCAACATTTTTATGTGGAAGCTATTCCATGAAATTTGTTTGTAGATTTATTCATTTTACTTTATGTGGATACGTGTTTGCTCGCATGTATGTATGTGTACCATGTGCATGCCTGGTGCCCATGGAAGTCAGGAGAGGGCATTAGATCCTCCTGGAACTGAGATTAGGGATGCTTGTGAGCAGCCATGTGGGTGCTGAGAATCAAACTTGGGTCCTCTGCAAGAGCAGCAAGTGCCCTAAGCCACTGAGCCATCTCTCCAGTCCCGTGAACAGTTTTTTTTTTTTTTTTTTGGGGGGCGGGGTTGAGATAGGGTTTCTCTGTGTAGCCCTGGTTGTCCTGGAACTTGCTCTGTAGACCAGGCTGGTCTTGAACTCAGAGGTCAGCCTGCCTCTGCCTCCTGAATGCTGGTACTAAAGATGTGTGCCATCATCACCTGGCTCCCATGAACATTTTTAAACACCTATTATGTATGTGGTACTGTGTGGGGTACTCTGAGGAATGTGATGATGTATAATACAACCATTTCCCCTGGAAACATAGGATCTGACAGGGAAGTAATTATGAGTCGAAACACATAATTTAAGTAGAAATTAATGTAGCATTCAAGGCCCAGGTCACTGTGCTCTGGAGATTCCGAAGCAGGAGAGACCGCTCCCAAGTCATGCTATACCAAGAAAAAGCGGAGACTGCACATGAGCTTCCTAATATATGTGTAAAGTGTATAAGTAAAAAATTAGAGAAGAGAGATTCTAGGGGCCCTTCTCACAGCCTGTGACACGTAGAGAACGGTCTGTACCCTGACTCTGCTGCTCGCTTACTCCCTGCCTGACGTATGGTTGACACAGTATATGTATCAGTGAATAGTTCTCCGCAAAGGGGAACCAGGCTGGGACCTGTTAATCACCTACACCTTCATACAGCCATTCCTATAGGAGGAAGAGTGTGACCAGGCAGATGATTATGGGGCACGAGCCAAATGGTTGGCATATCTCCTACAGTCCCACTGAGAAAACAAATGCATGAAGTCTCTTAAGGGTGTGGAAAGGTCTGTGAACCTCCTTTCCTGGATCTTAAGGGAAGAGCTATGACAGGAGGAATGAAACTTAGACCAGGAAGCAATCTTTTTTTTTTTTTTTTTTTTTTTTTTTTTTTTTTTTTATAGAGTTTGTTTTTCTATATTTGTTGCGCCTCCTTTCTTTGTCTCGCTCTGTAGACCAGGCTGGCCTCGAACTCACAGAGATCCACCTGCCTCTGCCTCCTGAGTGCTGGGATTAAAGGCACATGCCACCACCGCCCGACTGAAACAATCTAAAAGGACAATAGTGGCTATCCCTTTGCTTACGTTTGTACTTCTTTTCCTATAACCAAATCTTCCCCAGGGACATTTCTCTCTATCTGTAACCCCTTTGGTTTCAGGAAGCTCTATCCATCACACTAGATTACCAGACTGCTGCAAAAGGATGGCATTAGCACCAGCAGCTCCATCTTCAGGGTGATTGGGGGGGGGGGTCCTGCTTTTCTCCAGTTCTACCCAGAAGTTACTCCTTCAGAGACAGGTGTCCAGCGATGCAGGGCAATGGTGTCTCTTGGGAAGGCACAAATAGATAAGACTGATCCAGGTGGCGGTGGTACATGACTTTATCCCAGCACTCAGGAGGCAGAGGCAGGCAGATCTCTGTGAGTTTAAGGCCAACCTGGTCTACAGAGCAAGTTCCATGACAGCCAGGACTACATAGAGAAACCCCGTCCTGAAAAAACAAAAACAAGCTGGGCGGTGGTGGCGCACGCCTTTAATCCCAGCACTCGAGAGGCAGAGCCAGGCTGATCTCTGTGAGTTCGAGGCCAGCCTGGGCTACCAAGTGAGTTCCAGGAAAGGCGCAAAGCTACACAGAGAAACCCTGTCTCGAAAAACCAAAAAGAAAAAAGAAAAAGAAAAAACAAAAACATAAAACAAACAAACAAACAAAGATAAGACTGAAAGGAGAAGGTTCGAGGACAGGACCTTTCACTTATCAAGGGTCTGAGTTCTCCTAGTCCTCTTGCTTGAGGTGGATACAAAGTCACCTTCAAAACGGGAAATGGTATAAAAGAGAGGCACGTGAACAGCCGGTGGCCTTCGTTGTCCCTAGATATGGGGCGGTTCAGGACTGCAGGGGACAAGTGCTCCCTTTACTGGAGAAATGAGCCAAGGAGAGCTCTCACCCTCCTGCTGGCCCCTGCTGGCCCCTGCTGGCACCTGGAGCCCTACTGTTGCTCTGCTTGCTCCTACTCACTGGCTGCAGGTACCTGCTGGAAGGGTGTGGGAGAGCCCTTTGCAGCTAAGTGTCCTGGGAAGCCTGCTACCTCCTGCCTGATGGCTAAGAAGTCAGGATAAGCCCGTGTTTACCAGGGAGGCTTGAGTCAGCTGGTTTCAAGAGCATGATGGTCTTTTACCATTTGCAAAGCTGCCACTAACAGATCTCATTTGATCTCAGTAGCGGCAGGTTCTTGGGAGATAGCTTCACTTTTCAGCCTGAAGGTTTGGGTTCTTAGGGTGTAGAGCAAAAAGCTAAACATGGCACTGAGACCAGTTATCTTTCCTGCCTGTTATCACTAAGGGGGATATCTTCTTCCTACTGGGGCACAACAGTCCTCAGCTGGATTCTGGAAAGCAGCTCTCTTTCCAGTTCAGCTAGAATTTCCTGCCTATTTTCTACAACCTTCCAGTATCTGTTATCAGACATATTAGAAGAGAGTCTCTCATTCCCATGCCTCATTAGATGTAAACCCATTCCCATGTGGACAGTCCCATTTGAGAGTAATAGCTCCTTTCCTTGGCTCTGCAGGTGTATCCTCTGGCAGATGGGTACTTGGGTAGCTGAGATACTTAGGGGATTGTGTATCTGGCTAGAGGATCAAGAATAGGAAATCTGGCTGGGCTGTGGTGGCGCACCCCTTTAATCCCAGCACTAAGGAGGCAGAGGCAGGCGGATCTCTTGTGAGTTCAAGGCCAGCCTGGTCTACAAAGTGAGTTCTGGGACAGCCAGAGCTGTTTCACAGAGAAACACCATCTGGAGGGGATGGGAGGGGTGGCGGGGGGTGGGGGGGGGGGGGGGGGAGAGACTGTTCCCTACCTGCATGGGGAGGGAAGCTTGTACAAGTGCCTGGTGAGGCTGGCCTGGCTAGTAGTTACCTACCCCACCCTGCTGGCACCCACTGTCCAGGGAGCTGCAGAGGTCCAGTGACAGGTGAGTATGACAGGGGGAGGCACACAGAGGGTGCAAGACCATGCCAAAGCAGACCCTGTCTGCTGACCTGAGCAAGCCAGAGACAGCCGTGGGGTGAGAGGGGTCTGGGTAAAAGAGGCTGGCTATATTGACAAGAGGAGCAGCTTGCATGGGTCCTACATGATACGTCCTCATGTGTCCTGAGGAGGTTTGGAGGTAGGTGAGTTTACCCAGGACAGCAGCAGCCTAGTTTTCCAAGTAGCCATCTTGGTTTGGCTGACTGATTCCCTGCCTAGGAAGCCCTCAGGAGACCATACCCTCCCCCACTGATGGCTCAGCTACATGTCTCCTCCTGCTCTGCCCACATTCTGACGACCACATTGTCCTGAATGCTCCCGTGTTGGGCTGAACTCTGTCCCCTTCTTTTTAGGCAAGATCAGCAGAAGCTGCTGAACACAGGAGCACATGCCCCTGGGTGGGCCCCAGCATCCAGTCTTAGGGGTGTCCTGTTGAAGTGTGCTTCTGGGACTCTATCTCTGGTTCCTGTTCTCTGACAAAGGAGAAGGGACTCAGGTCAGAGGGGAGGGCAGGGCAGGAACGCCAGGGACTTGGAGCCTACGTGGGAAAGGGCCATGTTAAAGGGATTCAATCTTGGAACCAAAGGCCAGGAAACTAAGGTGGCCTGGGCCTCAAGGTTCTTGACAATGGGTTGTGGGGCCAGGCAAGGGCTGCTCTGAGCAAGGAGCTGTCCTTGGAAGAAGGATTCCTTTTCTGGTTGGCCCCATGTTGGAGTGTGAGGGCCTGTGACAGTTCACTTTGCACACAACCAATGACCAGATTCTAATGGTCTTTCCGAACATCCCCATCCCGGGACCTTGCCTTCGTTGCTGTCTCTGGGCTCAGGGTGGTGTCATGCCGTCAGCCCACAGACTAGCTTCATCTTTTGCAAGCATACGTTACTTTCCTGTTACCCCATGTCTAGTACCTTCAGTGGTGTTCTCCATGGCCTGACAAGTGCCATGCTGACTTTTTTTCTCCATGAATCAGGCCTTTCTCACACCGGCAACAGCCTGTCTTTCTGGCTTTATCTTCCAGGACCTCCCACTCTGTCTCTTTCATTCTTCTTCTTTTTTTTTCTTCCTCTTTTTAATTTTTTTTTTTTTTTTACATTCCACCCCCAGACCATTCCTTCTCCATTTCTCTTCAGAAAAGGGTAGGTCACCATGGATATCAACCAAACACGGCACAGTAACACTAGGTACCTCCCTCTTATTAAGGCTGGATGAGGCAACCCAGTGTGAGGAAAAGAGTCCCAAAAGCAGGCCACAGAGTCAGAGACAGCCCCTGCTCCCACAGTTAGGAGTCCCAGAAGAGGAACAAGCTACGCAATTGTCATATATATGCAGAGGGCCTACGTCAGTCCCATGCAGGCTCCCTGATTCAGTCTCTGTGAGCCCCTCTGAGCCCAGGTTAGTTGATTCTGTGGGTTTTTTTGTGGTGTCCTCGACCCCTCTGGCTCCTACAATCCTTCCTTCCCCCTTTTCACAGGATTCCCCAAGGGCACCTAATGTTTGACTGTGAGTCTGCATCCGATTTCATCAGTTGCTAGATGAAGCTTCTCTGATGACTATTGGGCTAGGCAACTATCTATGAGTATAGCAGAATATTGTTAGGCATCATTACATTGACTTTTGTGTGTGTGCCATACAGTCTTTCACTTGCTTGGTTAGAATTACACCAAGATATTTTATATTATATATGGCTATTGTGAGGGGGGTTGTTTCCCTGATTTCTTTCTCAGTCCGTTTATCATTTGCATATAGGAGGGCTACTGTTTGTTTGTTTGTTTGTTTTGAGTTAATCTTGTATCTAGCAACTTCGCTGAAGGTGTTTATCAACTGTAGGAGTTCCCTGGTAGGACTCCTGGGGTCACTTATATATACTATCATATCATCTGCAAATAGCATGTGCCACTACTGCCCAGCAATAAATAAATAAATGTAAGAAATTACTGTAAAAATAAACAAAATAAGAGGTTTCGTTTAAAAAAAAAAAAAGCATAACAAAGTTTACCCCCCACCCCCAAACAGCTGAGGACCGAACCCAGGGCCTTGCACTTGCTAGGCAACCACTCTACTCCTGAGCTAAATCCCCAGCTCCTCTTTTACCCCCTTTTGTGAAGCAGGTTCTTGCTATAGCTTCGAGTGGCCTCAAACTCGTCCTGATTCAGCCTTCTGTGTGCTGAGGTTATAACACTGATCACGAACTACTATACTCAATTTACTTTACTCATTTTTAAATATATAATTGGGCCAGGTGTGGGGGCACACATCTTTAGTCCCAGTACTTGGAAGGCAAAGGCAGGTAGTTCTCTGTGAGTTCAAGGCAAATCTGGTCTACATATCAAGTTCCAGGACAGCCAGGGTTCTGTAGAGAGAGACCCTGTCTCAAGAAATCAACAACAATAAAAATAAAGTATACAATTGTTTGGTGGCTGAAACAATGTCTCAGTGGTTAAGAGTGATTAAAAGTTCTAGAGGACCTGGCTTCAATTCCCAGCACCCGCATGGTGGCTCACAACCCTCTATAACTCCAGTCTCAGGTGATCTGATGCCTTCTTCTGACTTCTGTGGGCACCAGGCATGCATGTGGTGCATAGACATATGTGGTGATATTGTGTTCCCCAAAATATTGTGCACCCTAATAAACTTATCTGGGGTCAGAGAACAGACAGTCACTAGATACAGAGGCCAGAAAATGGTGACACACACACCTTTAATCCTAGCATTCCAGAGGCAGAGATCCATCCGGATCTCTGTGAGTTCAAAGCCACACTGGAAACAGCCAGGCATGGTGACTCACACCTTTAATCTTAGGAAGTAATGGCAGAAAGCAGAAAGGTATTTAAGGCATGAGGACCAGGAACTAGCCTGGTTAAGCTTTTAGGATTTTGAGCAGCAGTTCAGCTGAGATTCATTTGGATGAGGACACAGAAGTTTCCAGTCTGAGGAAACAGGATCAGCTGAGGAATTGGCAAGGTGAGGTGGCTGTGGCTTGTTCTGCTTCTCTGATCTTCCCCCGGTACTTGGCTCCAGGTTTGTTTTTATTAATAAGACCCTCTAACAATTCGTGTTACAGACATACATGCAGGCAAAACACCCATACATATATAATACATCAATAAAAGATTTAAAGCGTATAATTGTAGCATCAAGTACATTCACAGGGCTGCTCAATGGCAGAACACTTGCCTGGCATGGGCGAGTGAGACACTAGATTCACTCCCCATATGTACACACAAAGTACATTTGTAGTGTTATGCATCCCTCAGCACTGTCATCTCCAGAACCTTTTCATTATCGAAAACAGAAACTCAGCCTGCTATACAACATGCTGTCTGTGAATTTGCCTCTTTTGGTACTACGTGTAAATGGGGTGTTACCTGACTTATTTGGGCTTTTGTGTGTTAATTCACTTAGCATAATGTGTTCAGGTTTTAGCCAAGTTGTACCATGGTCCAGAATTTCATCCCTTCTTAAGGTAGTAATAGTCCTTTTAGGTATATATGGTTTATTCATCCATTCTCATGTTCAGAAGCATTTGGAGTCTTTTAACTGTCATGAATAATGCTGCTGTGGGCATTGGTTTGTGTCTACTGGAGCCCCCGCTTTCAGTTAGTCTGGGAACATACCTAAGAGCTGGACTGCTGGATCATAAAGTCATTCTGTTTAACGTTCTAAGGAACTGCCAAACTGTTTTCCATACCAACCAAGAAATAATGAGGAAGGTTTAGACGATAGACCATAGTTCAAATAAACAAATTTAACAAACAAGAACTCTAATACTATCTGAAGCATCTCCACTATTAAAACCTTGTTTCTACCAAGTGATAAGTTGAAACCATGTGGATATCCTGTTCCCCAATAATCTATCAACCTTTGGTTTTATTTTTATTTACTTTTTTTTGTGTGTAGGGGATCAAATCCAAGGCCTCATGTGTTCTCTGTTATTAAGTGGCACCTCCAAGCCCCCAACCACTAGTTTTAGCATCAGATGATAATCTCGCCTGAACTATTTATTGGTATTATTTAAGTTGTATCATTGTTCTATATTATGCAGTTGATGTAGTAATCTATTCTTTTCAGTAAAAAGGATTTTCCCTGTCACATTTATCAGTGCAGATTCAATGTGTTCCGTCATTGCCATCTGTACTGGCCTTGAGGACTTACTTATTTATGTGTGTATGTATGTCCATGAATGAATGTATGTGCACCCTGTATGTGTGCGGCACTCTCGGAGGTGGGAAGAGCGTGTTGGATCCCTTGGAACTGGAGTGACAGAAGGTCGGACTTTGGAAACTGAACCTGGATCTTCCGCAAGAGCAGCAACCATTGGGTCATCTTTCCAACCCCACACTGTTCTTTCTGGTCCTCAGACTGTCCTATATTGGGCAGTAAGAGCTTGTAGGACTGGCTCTAGATCTTTGGGCACATTGTTGCTCCCTACCACAGGACACTGTTCCAGGTACACCTTGTATCTATCCTGATGAAAACCAGCCATGTATCCAGAGATCCTTAGGTCTTTAGGGGGAAAGCTGTTTGCAGAAACTAAGAGTGACTCCAGATATGCTTTTTTTAATTTTTAATTTATTTTTATTCTCTTGGTGTTTTGCCTGTATGTATGTCTGTGTGAGGATGTTGGATCCTGGAGTTACAAACAATTGTGAGCTGCCATGTTGATGCTGGGAATTGAACCTGGGTTCCCCGGAAGAGGAGTCAGTAACACTTAACCCCTGAGTCATCTCTCCAGCTCCTAGATATCTTTATTGCTACAGAGTTTTATTGCTTGTAGGATTTTACAATGAATGATAAATGGTAAAAAATATTGAGTTTTAGGTCTGCTGATTCAGACCATGGCAGAGCCTTCCCATTATGGTCAATGGCTCTAAAATTGGGTGAAATATGTATGGCCACTATTATCGGGTTTTCGAAATAGGTAGAAATGATCACTGAGGGAAGGAAATTCTAAGGCAAGTTGCAGGAAAGATTGCTATGGAGAAGGAGAATGCCCAAGGTCGTGCGACTTCTCTATGACTCCTTAGCTGAGCCTAGCTTCTGTGCAGGGCGACTGTGTGAAGCCGACATGTTTACTGTCGCTGTGTGTGGGAGTGAAGTGGAGATCGAAAGATCCCACAGCCCCATGAGAATTTGGATTGCGGGTTCATCAGAATGGAAATACTTCAGTAATATTCTGGCTGATGTGAGACCTCAGTGAAGCCATGCTGTAGTAGTAGGGACCATGACCTGGAAGCTGGGAAGACAGTCTACAGCCTGCCCAGTCTGGCCCACCACAGGGCCCACTACAACCTGCCTATTTGTTTATGTCCTCTCCTGGCTGATTTCTACTACAGCGGCAGAGACCATATGGACTGAAATAGTTGACAATACTGTCTCGCTCTTACAGAGGGCAGCTCTTTTCTAAGCTCTTCTGTACAGCAAAGCTATGCCAAACCTGCCTAATACAGCCTAAAAGGGAGTCTTAAAAAGTTCAAGGACAGCCGGGCGGCGGTGACGCACGCCTTTAGTCCCAGCACTGGGGAGGCAGAGCCAGGCGGATCTCTGTGAATTCGAGGCTAGCCTGGTCTACAGAGTGAGATCCAGGACAGGCACCAAAACTACACAGAGAAACCTTGTCTTGAAATAAAAAAAAAAAAGTTCGAGGACAGGGAGCTGGAGAGATGGCTTTGCCATTTAAGAGCACTTACTGCTCTTTCAGAGGACCAGAATTTGGATAAGTACTCATGTAGGGTGGCTCACAACCAGCTCCAGGGGATCCAGCACCCTCTGTTGGCTCTGTGGGCATTCAACACAGGCACACAGATGCACAGATACACAGGTCCTTGTGCACACATGTACACACACACACACACACACACACACACACAGGCAAAACACTCATGCCCATAAAATAAAAATAAAGTGTTTCAGCCAGGCCAGGCATGGTAGCATGTGCTTTTTTTAATCCCAGCACTTGGGAGGCAGAGGCAGGCAGATCTCTGTGAGTTCGAGGCCAGCCTGGTCTACAGAGTGAATTCTAGGACAGCCAGAGCTACATGGAGAAATTCTGTCTTGAAAAGAACACAAAAAATAAAAATTAGGGCTGGAGAGATGGCTCAGTGGGTAAGAGCACTAACTGCCCTTCCAGAGGAACCGGGTTCAACTCCCAGCACCCACATGGCAGCTAACAACTGTCTCTAACTCCAAGATCTGACACCCTCACACAGACACACATGCAGGCAAAATATCAATGCAAATAAAAAAATAAATTAAAAAAAATAAAATAAAAATTAAATAAAGTGTTTCTTTTAATTTTTAAAACTTGCTGGGCCATGGTGGCACACACCTTTAATCCTAGCCCTTGGGAGGCAGAGGCAGGCAGATCTCTGTGAGTTCAAGGCCAGCCTGGTCTACATATTGAATTCCAGGTCATCCAAGACTTCATAGAGAGACCTTGCCTTGAGGGGAAAAAAAAGACACTCTGTGGTTCTTTGTTACGGGAGCCTGTTTTAGTTCTTTTGTGCTGTTAGAATAGAGCATCTCTGACTAAGTGATCCACAAATAATAATTAATTTTATTCTCTTACATTCTCAGGCACCAGGCATATACAGCGAACATACAGAAATGCAGTCCAAACACCCATACACATAAAAGAAATACATTAAATTTTTTAAAAATTTTTATGTGCGTGGGCATTTTGCCTGCGTCTATATTAGTGTACCACATGTGTGCAGTGTCCTCAGAGGCCAGAAGAGTGTGTTTGATCCCTTGGGACTGGAGTTACAAAAAGTTGGGAGTCACCATGTGGGGGCTGGGATTTGAACCCTGGTCCTCTGGAAGAGTAGCCAGTGCTCCCAACCACTGAGCCACCTACTCAGCACCCAATAATTAATTTGTTGTTGTTGTTTTTTGTTTTTTCAAGACAGGTTTTCTCTGTAGCTTTGGAGCCTATCCTAGAACTAGCTCTGTAGACCAGGCTGGCCTTGAACTCACAGAGATCCTCCAGTCTCTGCCTCCTGAGTGCTGGGATTAAAGGTGTGTGCCACCACACCTGGCTTCAATAATTAAGTTTCTAAAAGTAAATTATTATTCAGCTATCAAAATAAATTAAGTACTTGTGGGTTACGCTATGAGTGAATCTTTTTTTTTTTTTAATAAGTGAGTCTTGAAATCCTTGTATTAAATCAAAGAAACAAGACATAAAAAAACCACATACTGCATGGTTCTATTTCTTTATTTTCATTAAATTTTTTATGTCTATGGGTGTTTTACCTGTATGTGCATGCAAGCAATGCCCACGAAGGCCAGAAGAGGCATCAGGTCCCTGGCTTTTTTTTTTCTTCTTTTATTTTAAGGTTTATTTGTTCTTCTTTTATGTGTATGAGTGTTTTGCCGGCATGCATGTGTGTGAAGTACATGTGTGCCTGGTGCCCTGGAGGTCAGAAGAGGGCATCAGATCCCCTGGAACTGGGGATACAGGTGGTTATGAGCTGCCATGTGGGTGCTGGGAATTGAATCCAGGCCCTCTGCCAGAGCAGCAAGTGTTCTAAACTGATGAGCCATCTCTCTGCTCTGCATGATTCTTTCAGTGTGAAATGTTCAGAACAGGCAGATCCATAGAGATTGAAACTATGTCGGCTGTTGCCAAGGGGACTTGGAACTGCCTGCCAGGAGTTGCACACTTTCTCTGTGGAGTGATTGGAATGCTGCTGAATGAAGTAATCATGTTAAAAATATGGCCCCCTGGTTAAGAGCATATACTGTTCTTCCATAGGACCCAAGTTCAGTTCCCAACACTGCTGTCGGATGGCTCACAGCTACCTGTAACTCCAGCACTAGTGGGATCCAGCCTCTGCAGACACCTGCACTCACATGCACATACAATCCCCCTACCACACACATTAAAAAAAAAAGAAAAAAAGAAAAGAAAAAAGAAAAAAAATCTCTGAACCTTGAACTCTACTTCTGCTAATGGGATTTTTTTTTTTTTTTAACTACACGAAGACGAGCTGCTGGGGACCTAGGCCAGTCAGTGATATTTGCTCTGTAAGCATGCAGGCCTCAGCTGCAGCCCTGGGACCCATGTAGAGCCACGTTCTTGTGATCCAGATCTGGGGAGATGGGGACAGCGGGAGACCTTGTCTCAAAAAACAAGGTGAATGACTCCCATGGAGTGACACCTGGGGTTGTCCTGCTTCCACATGTATGTGCACACGTGTATACGCATGCCACATACACATGCACATGTACACAGATGAAGAGTAAAGCTAGAAAACCAAAAGTTGTTAAGAAGCTGGGCAGCGGTGGTGGTGCTCGCCTTTAATCCCAGCACTCGGGAGGCAGAGGCAGGTGGATCTCTGTGAGTTCAAGGCCAGCCTGGTCTACAGAGTGAGATCCAGGACAGCCATGGCTACACAGAGAAACCCTGTTTCAGAAAACAAAACAAACAAACAAACAAACAAAAAAGAAATGAAAACTTGAAATTAATATTAGATCTAAATGTGAATACTAAAACAATAAAATATCTAGAAAAAGACAGGAGAAAATACTTGTTCTTTTGGGGTAGGCAAATATTTCTAAAGGTATCAAAAGTATTTTAGGACTGGTGAGATGCTCAGAGAAAAGACCCTGCCGCCAAGTATGGCTGCCTAAGTTCAATCCCCAGAAACCACAGAAAGGTAGAAGGAGCATCTACTTCATAAAGTCATCCTCTGACGTGTCTTCTGACTGCACACCCGCACATATACATACATGTCATGCCCTGCCCTCTGCACACCCGCACACACACATACATGTCATGCCCTGCCCTCTGACTGCACCTCTGCACACACACATGT
>CABHPP010135336.1:0-37636 GCA_902168425.1 Peromyscus attwateri | reverse complement strand
TGTCCTTTCCCAACATCAGACTCTCTAGAGGATCTTTGAATCACAGACTGTGCCTATTGACCCTGCTTTGTGGCTTGGCCCCTTCTGGCAATAATTAAGGTCAACAAATATGAAATAAAGGGAAAATTCATGGTCAAGACAAAGACCTTAAACATCAACACTTGCTTTCTCTCCAAAATGAAGTATACTTAGGAAATAATGAAAAAAATAGATATATGTGTTGAAAACAGTTTCTTCACAGATACAGTGGGTGTGGTAGTCTATGTACATCCACCCAAGCTGGGATTTTTCCATTGTTTGGATACTCATTCTGGTAACAGGTGTTTGGAGGCCTGCCTGACCTGCCTGCTGTTCACTGGCAGGACATTTCAAGACTGTGCTGTCTTCTTGTGGCCCTCAGTAGTCTTAACATAGCAGAGGTGTCCAACCTTTAGACACTGCAGTATGACATTGTGATCTCTGAGTATGCTGGGATGCATGTATAGTTATCCTGGGATATGCATCCATGAGCCACAGATTGGACATGCCTGATTGTACTATATTTCAAATCAGCTTTTATGACACCATGTCAAGATTTACATCATTTATATCAGAAACCTTTTTAGGGACACAGGGCCTATATGTCTGAAAAGTCTGGAATGCTGATAAATGTAAGATACATATATATATATATATATATATGTGTGTGTGTGTGTGTGTGTGTGTGTGTATGTGTGTGTGTGTGTACATATATAGAGATTAAGATAGATAGATAGAGACGTAGGTAGGTAGGTAGATAGATAGATAGATAGATAGATAGATAGATAGATCAAACTGTTTATGGAATTTCATTCTTGGCACTCAATGTATTTTGATAATATTCATCCCAGATACTTCAAATACCTATCCCTAACTCCTCCCAGGTCCACCTACCACCTTTTAGCCCCATCTCTCTGTGTCTTCTATTTCTGTAGAACCCACTGATTCCAATTTGTGCTTCCCATATAATACTCCTGGGTGTAGAGCCATTCACTAGAGCAGTGGTTCTCAACCTTCCTAATGCTATGACCCTTTAATTCAGTTCCTTGTGTTGTGGTGACCCCCAACCATAAAATTGTTTTCCTTGCTACTTCATAACTGTAATTTTGCTACTGTTATGAATCATAATGTAAATACCTGATATGCACATGGTCTTAGGTGATCCCTGTGAATGCGTCATTTAACACACCCCCAAAGGGGTCTCATCCCCCAGGTTGAGAACTGCTGCACTAGAGCATGGTTGTAGTGGTTTAAAGGAGAAATGTCCTCATAGTCTTGAGTACTGGAGCACTTGGTCTCCAGTTGCTGGTGCTGTTTGGGGAGTTTTAGGTGGTGCAGCCACTGAAGGAAGTAAGTCACTGAGAGTTGAGGGTTAAAAGCACGTACTTCTATTGTGCTCTCTATACCTAATGCTTGTTCTTCAAGATGTGAGCTCTCAGCTTCCAGTCCCGGCTGCCGTGCATGCTTCTTGTTGCCATGCCTCCCCTCCATGATGGACTCCTATCACTCTGGACTGACCATAATCCCAAATAAACTTTTCCTTCCTTAAGCTGCCTCTAGTCATGGACAGACAAGTAGCTGATGCAATGGCCAGCCCACCAGGGGACACAGCTTTAAAGAAAAATGACTCCTCCCCGCAAAAAAAAAAAAAAAAAAAAAAAATCAACTGGTCATAGCTCCTGAATCAGAGGTGGAAGCACATGGACTCCTCTGCCCTCCATGCTAGACTGCTGACTGGCTTGACCTCATGCAGATCTTATGCAGACAACAGCTGTTGTGAGTTTGTGAATGCAGTGCTCCTGCCATGTCCAGGAGGGTCTGTTTTACTCCAGTCCTCCCAGACCTCGGGCTCCCACAGGCTCTTCCCTCCTCCCTCCTCTGTGGTCCCTGAGCCTCTGGGGGAAGGAGCAGCAGTATGCATCCTCATTTGAGGCCAAGTGCTCTCTAGATGGCCGTTCTCTAGGCACTGACCAGTTGTGAGTTTTGGCATCATCTGCCAACCGCTGCACAAAGAAGTGTCTCTGGTGATGTCTGAGAGCCGCTGTCATCCATGAGCCCAGAGAGAAGTTGATGAAGCCACGGTGCTCTTCTCAATCCGCAGGCCCTCTCTCTGCACTTCATCCTGTCCAGGGCTGGCGGTCCTCTGTGCTTCATCAGCCCTGTGCTAGATACCCCTAACCCTTTTGACCACTGAAAGACAGTTTCTTCCACAGGCACCCTCTTCTGGCTTTTATGGTCATATGCACTCATGTTCACACACACACACACACACACACACACACACACACACACACACAGAGAGAGAGAGAGAGAGAGAGAGAGAGAGAGAGAGAGAGAGTATTCATGTATTCTAGAGGAACAGAACTGATAGAATGAATATATATATAAAGTGGATTTATTAGAATGGCTTACAGGCTGTGGTCCAGCTAGTCTAACAATGACTGTCTACCAATGGAAGGTCCAAGAAGCGAGTAGTCGCTCAGTCCATGAGGCTGGATATCTCAGCTGGTCTTCTGAATATGCCAGAATCCTGTAGAAGTAGGCTCTTATGCCAGTGAAGGATAGGACTTGCCAGTGAGACCAAAAGCAAGAGGCAAAAAGAAAGTAAGCTTCCCTCTTCCATGTCTTTTATATACACTGGCAGCAGAAGGTATAGCCCAGATTAAAGGTGGATATTTCTACCTCAAAAAATCCAAACTGAAAGTGGGCCTTCCCACTTCAAATGGTTTAATTTAAAAAAAAAATCCCTCACGGGGTACCCAGCTCCTTGGTTTTTAGTTAATTCCAGATTTAGTGAAGTTGACAACCAAAAATAGCCATCACACACACACACACACACACACACACACACACACACACACACACACACACACACACACTTAAATATATAATATTTTAAAAGTGATGAAAGGCAGCAATGTGAGATAGAAGAGTATGGACAGCTTCCTGTGAGCCTCTTCTGACAGCCACATAAATTGGTGAAGACATTACATTGCTCTACTTTCATCCAGGATAGAAACCAAGGCTGGGTGTGACTTATTCCTGGGATGCTCTGCACATTTGAGATGCCATCATTTTAAGTGGCTGTGTGTTACTCCATGGAGAATTCCCAACAGGCTGCCTTCCCAGGAGACCAGAAACTATTTGTTGAGTTCAGGGCCTGGAGTTCCCTTTTTAATCTGCTGACTCAATACAGTCCAGATACAATCAGTGGCTAAAATGCTAGGCTAACGCTTGTTGCAGGCTATCATTCCAGTGTCTGTGACTGTGTCTACGGGCCACCAGGAGTTGTGTATTTACCTAGTCAGCTTGTTAGTACTTTTGTGTTTTGTTTTAGAATACTTACAACTTCTGTATTCTATCCCATAATGTATTTTGGATTTGATAATTTTATGTTTCAGAGATAAATTGCCTATTCAAGAAAGATGCTTAATGATTTGACCATCTCTAATAGAAAGCCCAGCATCCCCTGATGTCACAACTAGTCATCTCCATCTCATTTGGAGTTGAACTTGACTGATTGGTATCAGAGCCCTGAAAAGCAGTTGTAAATATGGCTTCATATTGCTACTTCTTTTATCCTAAGAAGGCTAAGAAATCCTTCAAAGTCCTTTGCAAGCATTAATTTATCCAGCTTTTCCCACAGAGATGGAAAAGGCTCTGTATAAATGATGCAATTTGAGTATTGTTGGATTATAAAGAGATGTAATGACAGTGATTATGGGCGGGTTGCTGAGAGGACTGAGGTAATAGGGCCTATCAGGAACTCAAATCAAGAGGCAGGGAACAAATGGCACCCACCTCACCCTATTGTAGTGGAGAGTGGATCCACTTGTTGCCGTCTGTAAGTGAGGAAAAGGGCTGTTCAAACTGCAGGCTTACATGACTAATGGATTTATTTAGCCAACAGGCAATTTCTGTTTACCTGTCAAGCAAAATATAAATATAAGTCATTGTAAGGGGAATTACTTTTTTTGTGTGTTCCAAATTACTATGATTTGAAATGCAATTAGCTGTATAGACAAATCAGTTTTAACCTTTATGAGGAAGAAATTGTTGAGCAGTGGGTGGAATAGAATGGATGGGGTTGCAGTCCACAGAGATTGAATTACCCACAAGAAATGGGCAGCTTCATTTCGGTTTTATTGCTCCTAATAGAATCTGTTTTCATTAACGAGTAGCCGCCATGTCTCCTGTTAGGCACACCCACATATGCACGAGTCAGGCTATGCGTTGACAGCTCTTGCTTTTGCTCATGGGGATGTGATCACACACAGATTCCATGTGCTACATAACTAGCTCATGAACGTGAGTATGTACATAGAGATACTGAATATCACCTCTGTCTGTACAATGCATTGAATTTCAAGGAAATATACTGAGCTATACCAGATGGCATCAGCCCATTTTTCACCCTGTAGGTATGTGCCATGGGAATTTGCAATGAATTCAAGTAACAGTGAAAAATAAAATAACATGGATTTTATAATGAACATCTTAATGGACTTTAAAGGAGCGGGTTCAGGAAAATTAAGTTCATAGAAGTCAGTTTTCAACTTAAATATGTTTATTAAATTTATTGGTCTTTAATTAAGGACAGGTTTTCTTTATTGCATTAACTAAGCAGCAAGGCCAAGGCAGAGGTGCTGAGTGCTTTTCATGGGATCAGTTTTTGAAAGTAAGGCTTTTTCCCCCTTTGTGGTTTTGCAGAGCTCTCTGCCAAATTGTATGCATTTTGGCAAGATGGGAGAGGCTCTTCGTTAAAGCACAATGTCAAAATGTCTCTGGAGAGAGGCACCAAGAGAAATGGAATCTTCCCTTTCACTACAGAGGACAGGTCAACTCAAGGGCAGACAACATCCAGACACGCCCTCCATTCTAGGGTAACTTCCAATAAGCTGCCGAGCTAACCCCACATCAGTGAGGAAAGGGCTCTTCTTTTTGGATTCTTAGAAGTTTCTTTCCCTGGATTGGACAGATGGTTCAGTGAGGAAAGGCACTTGCTGCCCAGTCTGATGACCTTAGTTCAGTTCGAGGGACCCACATGGTGGAAGGAGAGACAACTCCTGCAAGTTGTTACCTGACCTCCGGAGGCACATGTGCACACACATACACACACTAAACAAACGAACGAACAAACAAACAAACAAATAAATAAATAAAATTTATCCCCACCCCCGAGGAGAATCCATGTTGACCCTCTAAAGTATAAGTCTCTTATTGGGAGTGAAGCACCTGGAGACTCTTTCAGGATGCCTTGCTCCATGTAGAGAATGGCCCGAGTGTGTTATTACAAGACCACAATTCTCACCGTTGCGTGTGTAGCAGGTATTCACAGAGGGCTGTTTCAGCATGGATCTCAATCTTCCAGTCCCAGCTCTCTGTTTGGACAGGTCTAGAATGGGTATGGCCCCATAATCTGTATTTCTAACATGTCCACATTGGAGGCCAATGTAATATGCAATTCCCCACAATCCTCAGTGGGTTGAAAATGCTGTCTGATGACCACACTCTAAAAAGCCCTGTTTTGCAAAGAACACACCTGTAATCCAGGAGGTTCTGGCAGTCACCTTCTGATAAAGTTGTCCTTTGGTGAGACTGCACTGTTGTAACTGTAATGGGAGAAGCCGCATCTCTCCGTTTTCAAGGAAGCCCTAGAGTTCATTCGTGTATGGCACTCATCTGATGCATGTGAAGCCTGTCTGGTATGAATGATTGCAGCTTCATCATTCCCACCCTACAACACAGCACAAACAGCAGGTAGTAGTCATTCGGGTACTTTCTGAGCAAAGAAGTGAAATGCTTGTAGTAAGCGTTGTTATTTAGCTGACAGTCATGGCATGCTGTGTAACAAATTGTCCCTAAGTTCAGATGATTATACAAGAAGTGATCCATGTTTTTACACTAATGGCTTTACACTAATGAGTTGAGGTTTTGCTGGTCCACACTAGGCTCAGCTAGATGCCTTTGCTATGTGCTTCCCAATTGCATGGCATGGCCACAGCTTAGGGATTAGGTCCAGGTCCAAGTGGCAGCAGCTAACAGGGGACATGTGTGCTTATGGCACAGAGGCCAGTCAGTGACACAGTGACCAGGCCTCTGCCTGCATCGTGCTCATGCACTGGCCAAAATCAGTCATACAATCGGTTCTGAGGTCAGAGAGTCAGGCAAGGGTCACATCCCTGAAACTTTTGAGGGTGAAAGAATATTCCCTAAATGATATCCCTGTCTGTCATGGTTTTGAATATGGAAATGGTGGCTTAGCTCAAAGATGAATTGTAACACCAGAGATAAATGGCTTGCAATTAGAGTCCTGTGTATTCAACTGTGTTGAGGTCTCTTTTTTTCTCTCTAATCCTCTACTCTCCAAATGTAGGCAGTTGAAGAAAGCATTACTAAAATGCAGAAAGGAGTGAAGCTAGTAGATTAAAACTTTACTGATTTTATAGAAAGTTTTCATTGAGTTAAAATAAATGTTTTCCTTTAAAACATATTAATATTTAATATGTCAAATATCTGGAAAAATAATTCAATTCCCACTTTACCTTTGAGGTTTTGCTGAGTGCAGAATTTACCAATTCCTTTGTGTAGATTATATATATATATATATATATATATATATATATATGTGTGTGTGTGTGTGTGTGTGTGTGTGTGTGTGTGTGTGTGTGTACTATGAAGTCCTTGTTTGAAATCTGTGTGGAGCCTACAGCCTAGTCCATCCTTAGCAGTCATCTTGCAAAATCAGACAAATAAGAAGTGTCTGTGTTGCAGGGGGAGGGGGACTGGGGGTAGGGGTGTATTCAATGTTAAGAATGTGCTTCTCTTTTTCAAACACTGTGTTTTATGGATATCCGAATGTTTGTTTCATTTATCCCAATTTATAGACGTGTGCCCAGTGCTTCAGGGAAGACCTGCCTTCTGGGTGTGCAAAGGTGGCCATTTTATCTCTCCAATATTAGTATTCAGGAAGGGTAAAGGTTTTTTAAGCTTCCTTTGTTGTCAGATTAAAAATATCCTGTAGCATCTGCTGGATTTGATAATTTCTCATATTTGTTTGTAAACCTGTTCCAGGGAGCAGCGTATACAGAAGCAACCATAAGATACAACAGAGAAAAGCGAGCAGGTGGACATTGGTTTTAAACAGTAATGAGGAGTGCATATCTTGACATGAAAGAGCCCACGAATCAGCTCACCACGTTTCCTCCATTGACTCCAGTGCAGCTTACACCACACATTTGCTCCTCTAGGCAGAAAAGTTGGTCCCGACTTTTTCTCTGGTTAAGAGTTTTATAGTTTAATGTTTTTATTATACCTGTTTATTTGGCTTGTGTGTGTGTGTGTGTGTGTGTGTGTGTGTGTGTGTGTGTGTGTGTATTCCATGGTACACTTGTAGAGGTCAGAGCACAACTTGCAAAAATCAGTTTCTTTCTACCGTGTGGGATTTGGGGATTAAACTCAGGTTGTCAGACTTGGTAGCAAATACACCTGTGTACCTGCCGAGCTGTCTCAACTGCCCTACAATTTTTCTTTTACAAATAAGATGCTCAAAGTCAAGTTGAGCCAGGGTTCTTAGACCCATTTCCTTCAAAGACAGGAAGATCTGATTGAAAGGACCCCAGCTTTATTACCCCTCATGGTATCTCATTCCTTACATTATTGAGGAGGGCTTTCTACAGGCCAGACTTGATTTTAATTATGTGTCCTAAGCAGTAGACTCCCCCATTCTCTAAATCCCCGCATCCTCACTCAGGGTACAGTATTAACCTGCTTAATCTCACCCAGGGGATTATACAGCATCACAGTCTCTAAATGTACTCTGCAGTTTGTGTGCCCATGTTTAGGGGAAGGCTGGATCTGCAGGTGCATTGCCCCAGGTTCATGGCTTCACAGTCAAAACCATGCCCTAAGATGGTCCTGAGAGCGCTGTGCTCACTGTGAAAGACAGAGAACTCGGCCAAGTTCTCCACGGAGCTGTGTGCCTCCGTCAGAGTGCATAAGGAATGCCTTGCACACAAACAGCTCTTCCCAGCTCCCCAACCTCCATTCCTTCTATGCCAGCCTGGCCAGGCTCTGCCTCTTTCTTCCCTGCCTCGCGTCCTCTCCATTTCTTCTGTTCATGCTACAGATCTTTCTCTCTAGAGAGAAAATTATTACTTTAATTCTTTCTCTGATTGTTTATACATTTTTACAACTTTTTGTTTTACAATATGTTTAAATAGGAGTAATTCGTATTTTCAGAGTAATTTAATCAGAATTTTAAGCTTTGACCAAATATTAAGTTGAATATTTACAGATTCACCAAAGAAGGTAAGTCTTGAAGACATATGCCTTTTCTATCAACTTGCTGAATTCATCTTTAAACAAATGGTTCAATCTTGGGGCTAAGGACAGGGCTCACAGGTTCAGCACACATAACACTCTAGCTGAGGACCAGAGTTCAGATCCAAGCACCCCTATCAGGTAGCTCACAGCTGCCCATAAATCCAGTTCCAGAGGATCTGACACCCCAGTCTCTGAGGGTGCCTCATTGATGTGGTCATACTCATGCAGAGACACACAATACACATAATGAAAACAGTTCTTAAAACGTCTATCATTAATTTATAATGGTTAATAGGCACTCATCTATAAAGTAGTGGACATAATAGTTCATATAATTTGTACATTTTGCATAAATGTATTAACATGATATACATAGTTATTCCTGCTTGTGTAAAACTGTACATATGTCCTTTACGTATAATACGGAAGACATGAGGGACATCCACAGGTAGTGATGTCAGAATCCTCAGCTGCAGTGGATGTGAACCCCTGAAAGACAGGGTCCATCCTTTCAGGTGGCTAGCAGAGAAACCTTTCATGTGAAGGGCTGGGAGCCAAGACTTACTGAACAGGAGATGGAGTTTTTAGTTTTATGTCCTTAAAAGCGTTCAGTGGGTCGTCTGAATTATGGCATGGTGACCAAAGCTCTCCCACCCCAGACTTTTGGGGGCCTCCCACGAAGTGAGTCCTGCAGCGATTGGAATGGGGCTTCAAGCTCTTCTTATTTTCTTCATAAAGGGAAATGTCTCTAGGGTGCCTTGTGGCTGTCTATTCACAGTGAACACAACGGCTGTGGAGCATAGGATGGGCCGACAAAATTCTACCGGAAACCAACTTCATTGAGAGCTTGGGAGAGAGAGAGGAGGGCTGGGAGGAACGGCAGGTGCTTTGGGTTCCAACAGCAACCCTCGCTCAACACAGCGCAGCAGCTCACCTTCCTCTCAACACAGTGAGGCGGCTCACCTTCCTCTAAGCACAGCACAGCTAGCTCATCTTCCTCCATGCTGAGGGCTCTGCAGGACACTCTCTAGCCTCAGCTCGCCAGGTCTTCTGAATGGCTGCCTCCCCTATGCTTTTACAATTCTCAATAGCAACAGGGAAGCTGAGGGGGCTCCTGGAGCACTGCCGGGTGGTGGGAGAAGTCAAAATGGTCCTGGACTCATTGTGGGAGGGGATAGCTGAGACTGAGCAGGTGCCAGAATTCCTGAGTCTCTCCAAAGTTCCAACCCTTAGTGGTGCTGCAGCACCCCAGCTCAGCCACAGAGGGCTGGATCAGGAGACTGCACACGGAGGAGGTGGAACGGCAGAGACCCAATAGTGGCCAGAGAACCACGAAAGACAAGGGCTCCAGAAGCCTACAAGGAAGAGTGGAGGAAGCAAGTAGAGGGAGATGCCAGCCAGGGCCTAGACTCAGTCTGATACAGTTTGCTCGTCTCTCCACACGGGGGCACTCAAGCACGTTCGAATGCGCCAAAACGAGTTTGTTATTGGAAGCCCTGGGTGCTGTACAGCCTTTGGGGTCAAGGCTTCCCTTCTCACTGCATCTCAGTGCCAGGATGGGGGTGGAACAAGGTTTGGAAAGGTTGCTGACCTCCAAGTCCTTTAGCGTTTCCCTGTATTTACACATAGACAGGCAGGCTGGAGCCAGGCATGCCCTTGAAAGGCGTTGCTCCTGAGGCTTGCACTAGGCCAGCCACAGGAGTCCCGCGGCCTGTTCTAGACTTGGTCTTCCTTTCTTAAAAAGATCAGAAGAAAATGAGTATATTTTTGAAATCTTACGTGGTGGAAGGATGACGAGTCCGGGAACAGGTGCTTCTCTGTGCCTACTCCTTACAAGGCCTGCCTTCCTCTCCCACCTCCTCCTACCGTCCTGCAGCCGCATTCCTACCTCAGGCTCCCAGGGGGTCTTTGCCAAAGTTAACCAAAGTCGGAAGAACAATACTAGGTGGGAGTCCCTGGGAGTCACTGGAAGACAGCTGTGTGCTGCATCCCAAAGAGGATGCGCTGGGAGCCGTGGCCAACGAAGCCCCGGGATACCAGGGCAGTTAGGGTTTCTTTGCTCAGCCCTAGCCTCTTGAAACGCTCTCCCCTCTCACTGGGGCATTGGGCCCTTGCCAAGCTAGGAGTGCCCCAGCCCTGAACCCTCATCCACGACCCAACTGGTGTTCTGAGAGTCCTCCGGCATCCTCCTCCAGTTCCGTGGGACTGGAACTCCCCAGGTGCCATCACCACGGCAGGAGCTGGGTACCCCGCTGAGGAGGCAAAGGAGGAGCTGCTTCGGGCCAGGGCGGGGACCAGGAGATGAGCCGGGGATGCGAGCTGGTCTCTAGGTGGTGCCAAATAATGGGGCCTAGACATGTCCCCTCCCTTGGTGTGCTTCTGGTGTTTTGCTTTCCTTCCGTCTCTTTGGTGAGGCCGAACGTGGCTGTGGCGAGGACTTAAAAAAAAAAAATAGCAAAGCAGAAAGAGAAAGCGATCACTCCGACCCCTGGCTTCCGCGCCGCCGGGGAGGGGGCGGAGAAGCTGAGCCAGGCAGAGTCGCTCAGCACCCAGGCGACTCGCGAGTGGCGCGGAGCGGCCGGGCTCGCCTTTCTTCTTTCCCCACCGCCTCCTTTTCCCCCCTTCTCTCTTTTCTGCTGGAGGGGGTGGGGAGAGAGGAGCGATAGAGAAAGGAAATTTTTTTTTTTTCGAAGCATCCAAGCCAGTAAGCCAGCTTGCGGCGGCCCATGGCTTCTCTGTACCAAAGGTTCACCGGCAAGATCAACACCTCGCGCTCCTTTCCGGCGCCCCCGGAGGCCAGTCGCCTCCTGGGTGGCCAGGGGCCGGAGGAGGACGCGGGCCCGAAGCCCCTAGGGCCGCAGGCGCAGGCGGCGGCACCCCGGGAGCGCGGCTGTGCGGGTGGCCGGCCCCGGTTCCAGTACCAGGCGCGGAGCGACTGTGACGAGGAGGACGTAAGAGCATCGCGGTGGGTGGGTGGCGGTGGTGGGGGCTTCGGCGGGAGTCATGGGCCTAGCAACTCCTGGGGGTCTCTGGGTCCCCTGCTCCTCTCTTGCCGTTCCCCCTGCTGTGCCCGAGCGCGCTCAGACACTCTCCTTGGCTCCTGATCTCTGTCACCATGGTCCTGAGCAGGTCTCTGCGGTGGTAGCCAGGAGTTGGTGGCTGGAGCAGGCAGGGTTTTGGAGCTGCGCCCGCTGGGATGTGGACTATGCTTGGAATTCACTAGATTCGTGGATGTCTGTTTGTAGCCGCAGCCCGCTGTGGTTCCCAAGGAGGGAAATAGATCTGTGTATGCTTGGAGTTGTGTTGTATGTTTATTTTCCTGCTCTGAGGCTCAGGGAACAGCTAGTCCAGACTCCTTCCCCCTCCTTCCACCTGTCACTGCAACTAGCCAAGGTGGCCCTCCTCTCCTCTTCAGGCTGCCCCCCTTTTCACTGTCCCCAGACACCTTCTCTCTCTACACCCGAGGATTATACCTGTGGTGTGCTTTTCCAGAAAAGAAAGAAAGAAAGAAAGAAAGAAAGAAAGAAAGTCCTAGCTCCAGAACCCTGGCCTCTGACCCAGGCCCAATACAGCTTTCGCTGCTAAGTACCATGCATGCAAATTTGGGCTGCAAGCCTGTGGGCCAGCAGCTCTACTTGGGCCATCCTCCTTCCTTTAGAAGAAGTTCTCAGAGTGGTCTCTTACTCTCGAGGCTGGAAGTCTGGGCTTCACAGACTGAATTTACATACTACCTTAGTAGTCAGAGAGTCTTTCAGGGTACCAGTGGCTCCCGAGGTGAAATGGGTTGACCTTCCAGCGGGTCAGTGCCACGAAAACTTTCAGGGAGGGAGAGCTTTTTCCAAGACCTGGAGACAACAGCCAGGCTAGCCCTGAGGCAGGCAGGTCGGGCTTGGCTGGTGTAGCCTTGTAGAAATAGGTATGTAGTGTTTGAGGAGTTGCCGAGATCCCTTTGCAGTGCGGTTCTGAAGCACCTGGGTCTTTGTACCAGCCTCTTAGTCTTCCTCACCCTTTCAGGGCAGCCCATTGCCCTGAAGGGAGCAGGGGGTGTGGCCGCGAGACCTGTAGGGTCCAGAATAACAAGACTTGGCGCTTTGTAAGTTTTGGTATAAAGGATGTGCATGGTGGGACGGTGCTTCCGGGGGGGAGGGGATTTTAACTGCCAGATCTTACAACACCAGGGAGGCCACACTACTGTTAATAGTGGGGCTTGGTTTGTTCTGTGAGGCACAGAGACCACCACAGAAGTGACAAGAATTGGAGGGAAGCCCACAGACCACAGCGAGGCATCGTGCATCTTTTTCTCTGGTCATTTCCAGATCCTTCTGATTAGAAAGAGAAACCAAAGACTAATGTCCCTCACTCCAGTGGGCCAGTCTCAAGGAAAAAGGAAAAATTATTCTGACATCTGTTTCAAAGAGCTAGAATTCCTTGAGGAGGGTATCAAGCAATGAAGAATTCTGGAGGATTCTATTTATTTAGGATCCTGGGGACATAACTGGGTTGCAACACAGGCAGGAAAGATGCACACCCCCCTCCCTGAAATCTGGCTTAAAAGCTTTGGATTGTGGTTCTGGAATGAGCTTGCTCTGCTAAGCAGGCTCTAGATGTCGCTAGCAGAAAGGACAGACAGGGCTGGAAGCACCAGCTGGTCTCCGCCCATCTGGATTGGGTTTGTTTGTTGTTTGTTTGTTTTTTAAGATCCTAGCTGGGAGCTTGCATCTCCCTCTTTCCATTTTGATGCATAGCTAGAACTGCTGCTCAGATAAGCCAAAGTCTGAGGTCAGCCGCAGATCAAGGATAATGAAGCAGTGTGACATGTGTCCACTATGAGAGCTCTGAAAAGGGGCTTTCTCAAGCTCAGATGCATCATGCCCTGACACTATGTTTGCGTCCTGTAATATACAGAAGTGTGTGTTTGCATGTACCCATGCATATGGGCATTGATCAAGTATGTTTCGTGTACTGTGTATATATTTTTCCATTATTGGGTCATAATAAGCACATGCATGTCCTACAAAGTAGCAGTTGTGTGGGATGAAGAAGCATGAAGGTTATTCATCAAGAGCTTTATAGGTAATACAGCTGTCATGTGGAGGATTCTTGATACATGAGTAGATTTTAGCTGTTCTTACCATAACACCAACAAAAGTAGCTGCCGTGTGAGGTGATGGACATGTTCATTTACATACTCATCAGCCTTCCTATTTCTTATATGTGCCTACAGCATCATGATGTTTAGCTCCTATGTACTCAAGAAAGCATAATTAAATTTCAAATGTAGAGTTGAACCAATGAAACAGAGCTAAATGTAGCTCCAATTTAAAAACACCCCTTAAAACAAAACAAACAAAACAAAAACTTCCCTTTAAAAAAAAATTGGCAAAACATTTACCAAAAGACAGATGCACAAATCAAACCATTTTTCTTCCAAGAACAGAGGCTGCAGTTTGTTTGCAATAAAAGGTAACTGGTAAAGTTCTTTGTTTTGAAAACTGCTAGACATGTCAATCTCATGTTATCCTTTTTTTTTTTTTTTCTTTTTAATCAAGTGGAAAGCCTAGAAGATATGTGACTGGTTAGGACTACTTTGCTTTGTGAGGAGAGATGAGGGGGGAGGGAGGGAGAGACTGGAGGGGGAGAGAGAGAGATAGAGAGATAGAGAGATAGAGAGAGAGAGAGAGAGAGAGAGAACTAACCTGTGCCTACTACTTACTCCCTTGGAGCTGTTCCAGGTGCTGATCGCTCTCTCCCCATTAGCTCATAGAAAAATCTCCATCACTTGTGTCTGAGTGAGTAGTCTGAATACAAGACTGGTGACCTCATCACAAGTTCTGCCAGTCAGGCATAGCTGTTGCAATATGCAGTGTATTAGTTTGTTTTCTCTTGCTGAGATAAAACACTGATCCTTTGGGCTTGATGCTACTACATCAATCATTAATCAAGATAATGTACTACAGAATTGCTACAGGCCAGTCTTGTGGACACATTTTCTCAATTGATGTTCTTTGTCTCAGATGACTCAAACTTGTGTCCACCTGACCAAAAAAAGAAAAGAAAAGAAAACCCAACCAGTATATATAGAAACAACTTCCCAGTTAGGGTCATCAGATGCTGGTAAATGACATAACTTTAAAACACAGTGGGTTTTATGTATCTTGCCTTAGACCCAGATATGGAGATAAAAAGTGATATTATAACGCCTAAAAATGTGTGCAAACAAACATGAAGACTGGGAGAAGGCTCAGTGAATAAGAAGCTTGCCATACAAGCATGGAGATGTGAGTTCATATCCCCTGAACACATGTAGAAGCTTACCATGGTAAAGTCTATCGTCTCAGTGATGGTGGTAGAGATAGGAGAATCCCCAGAAGTCTGTGGGCCAGCTAGCCTGCTGTGTGCAGTGGCAAGCAATGAGAGACCCTGCCTCAAATAAGATGGAAAGAGATGAATAACACCAAAGCTGTTCTCTGGCCTCCACAGAAGCATTGTGGTACTCCCCTATTTTTCTTTCTGTCTCTGTCTCTCTCACCTTTTTATTAATTAAGTAAAACAAACATGTCTGTGTATGATTGAGAAAAGGTAACTTCCATGAGATTTAAGGTACTCTACAAAGACCCAGATGAAATCTAAAGAAGTCTGTATGGACCACTCAGACCCAGATGAAATCTAAAGAAGTCTGTATGGACCACTCAGACCCAGATGAAATCTAAAGAAGTCCGTATGGACCACTCCTCACTAAAGTTGAAGGGCTAGTGATGAGCTAAGAAGATATCACCCAAGTGCAAACAGTGTGACACTGTGACCAACGACCTGTTTGTCACCTGTGCAGGTCCACAGATGACCTCTTTGGTTTGTGTCATGGTTAATCACAATTGCTAAGTTGATAGGATCTGGAATCACCTGGGAACAGGCCACTGGGTGTACCAGTGGGGGGTTATTTTGATTTTGGTTAGGTTAGCTGAGGTGGGAAGACCCACCCACCATGGGCAGTACCATTCCCTGAGCTGAGATCATAGAGTATAAAAACATGAGAAAGTGAGCTGAGCACCAGCCTTCATCAGTCTGAAACCTGACTGTGTTTGGATGCTGTGTGACCATCTATCTATCTCAGACTCCTGCTGTTTTGACTTCTCTGCCGTGATAAACTGTACCCTGAAAATGTGAGTGAGAATCATACATTGCTTTTGTCAAGGCATCCCACCACAGTGACAAGGAAAGAAACTGAGATGGCGGGGCTGTCCTAAGAGCTAGAAATAAACCCAGAGGGTCTTTCGTTTTAATCAGTTCCCTTGTAAATTCTACGTTTATTTAAACAAAAGCAATTGGTTGGGCAACCCCTTTGAGGAACCAGTAGCCACTTTCATTTAAACCTCATTGTGTAGAGTTAAAAACAAGTCGACTCTAAAAAGCTGCTGAAAGTGGCTTTTAGTGAAATGTAGTGACTTGCTCTTGGAATTAACTGTGACTCATTTTAAAATGCCAGCTTTTGTCGGGACTGTACTTGAGCATTTCTCTCCCGTCTCTGAAATGGCTGCAGGGGCCTTGCACACTGTTACAGTGGTTCTTCTGTTAAGGATACATAGCATACATAGCCACTTCTGCTTTCTTCATTTTGGGTGACTCACATTCTCCTAATGATATTAACATGTGGATGGCCTCATTTTAAAACCACCAACTGGCCAAAGCTGAGATCCATTGATACACCACTGCCCATGATGTCAGTCAGCCCAACAGGTCCAAGTTCTCCATCCTGCATGTCATTTTAGCCCTCAGTCCATCTTCTTTTTCTCTACCCTGACCTTCCAGTGGTGTGACGTCATGTGTCCTTGGGATTTATCAGTCTTGTGACTTGTTTCTTAAAGCAACTTGCCACCACAAAGATGTCCATATACTCTGAAACCTTTTTCACCAGTGTTAAATGACTTTTATGTTTCAATTGCACATTATTTTCCTAACATGATAAAAAAATAATAAGGCTAAAGCTTTCTGCTGTCCTATCCTTCCCAGAACCTTCCTTCCCAGAACCATCACTTCATTGGCAGTGCCTAGAATACCCACCCCCAGAATGAGTATGGGGAATAAGGAAGTCATTTGGAGCTGTGACCAAATAGGTGCCCAGTGCAGCAGTGTGCCTTTGACCTCCACATCAGTGGTACCTGCTGGGCAGATGCTGTGGGTACAGTAGGGGTGCTCACTGAGCCCAGCAGCTGCAGGGATGACTTACCATTTATTACCTTCTGCAGACAGTTAAGGTCAGCCCCCATAGTCTTTGCCCTGCCGTGGCAGCTTTCTCCTCTCTCACCATCTGCAACTTCTCATACGAGTCTTGACACTACTAGCTCCAGGTTTCATCCTCAACAGTGCTCTTTTTCCTTGTCTAACTTGGATGTAGATTTGCACTCTGTGCCTCGGTTACTACTCAACCTGCACACAGTGTATCACAGGCGTGCTATCGACCCCTTGAAAAGATGCCCGTGCCATCAGATGATTTTTCCTTTGTCTCGGTGCCATCCTAACTTTTGTTCTAGATGACGGTCATTCTACTCTTCAAAGCTTCGTGCCTTGTGCTTTTCATGTTACTGTATGAATTCTCCCTCCTCCCCTCCCTCCTTCTCTTCTTTTCCTACTCCCTCTGCCCATCTCTCCCTCCCTCCATCTTCCTGTTCCCCTTTGATCCCTTTCTGATCTCAGCCTTAGTTCTTTGGCAAATCATTTCCTCCTCCTACCCTTTAAAGTTTGGGTCTCTGGTGTTCTTTTCATCCCACTTCATGCTTTCTTCACCTTTATGCAAAGGGAACATGGTGTGTCCTGTGGCTCCTGCAGAAGATTGTGAAGACAGCTTTGTTACTCAGGACGTGCCTCTCTGAAGATGATTTGTTTTTACATTTTTTTTTGAAGTGGGCAATACTAGCATTGCAAGAGCTGTGGGATAACTGGCATGATTGCCCTGCCAAGCTCTCATAAGATATATCAATAACTTTGCAGATTATAACAAAGCATCTTCATGAATAGGTCATGTATTCCAATTGAAATTCAGCATAAATGCACATGAACCATATCCCTCAGTGCCCACGTTTCTTTCTTGTACTAAGATTTTCACTAGGTGAGCTTGGAGTCCCCTTATCTCCCTGTCACACCATCTCATAGCTCACCACTGGACATAATATTTTGGTTTTGTTTAAAAATATTTTAAAAATCTAAATTTTATTGAGATTGTTACTGCAGACTGTATTTAACACTAGAAACGTGAGTGCTTAGGTGAAGCCAGTGGTCACTTAGCTTCACTATCAATTCTTTCAAAAAACATTGGCCAGAGTCCGTGCTACGTACACAGCAAGGACATGAAAAGTTCTTCCTTCTGAGTACAGTGAACCTGGACACAGGAAGCTGAAGATGCTCCAGGATGGTAGCACAATGCTCTGAATAGAGAAGCCGTGCCAGCGGAATGAGGAGGGAAGCCAAAAACAGCCTCAAAGATGCCACACCTCTGCTCTGCACCTGCAAGCTTCAGGCAGCACCACCCCTGCCTCATGTCCCCTGCACAGTTGCCTCGACCTGGGAGGAAAATCAGGACAAGGAACCAATCTTTGCACTTGCAACACTAACAAGAACAGGCTGCCCTGGCTTGTTATCGGGCGGGTCAGTTGTTAACTGTGAACCACAGCAAACAAATTTTGACATGTTAACAAGCTTTTGCTCTTTAAAACCAGCAGAAAAAAAATGTGTCTGTGAAGCAGGAATGTGATCCCTTCCCAGGGGACATGAGCTGTTGGCAGTAAGGGATTTTGAGGTAAGTATGAAAGCCAAATTTACATGGCATGCTAGTTTTTTTTTAATTGCTGCCAGCACACATTTCCAAATTTTACATGGATCTGTTACCTAGAGGTTAAGGAGATCCCAGAGTATTAGAATTTTATAATATTAATTTTGTGTCTATGGTGCTGGCTCATTTTCCCATATGAGCCTTCTTGTATCACTAGTGGGGAAGGGTTGTGTCTAGATGCTGGCCCTAGATGGCCTTTTTTTTTTTCCTTCCATAAAGTAGAACTTTTTCATTTCTTACCCAAAGCTTTTTATCCTTTCCAGTCGGATTGATGAATGAGTTTAATTTTTGTGAGCAACTGGCAGGAGTTGCTGAGTGAGATGTACATGCTGATTGTAGCCGACCCCGTTCCTTTTAATTACTCTGACGATAATAATGCATTAATCAAGTGCTGGAGAAGTACTTCCCTCGATGCGCGATATTGATCCTCTCGTGCAGTGTTGCCTATAAAAATAATAATCCTGTGATCCTTTTAAAATTAAACTCTGCTTAATAAATTGAATGTTAAGGGCACAAGGGGACCTGCATGCCATGTCATGGTTTTCTTCCATTTCAAGATTATTGATTTGATTTTATAGAGATGTAAAACATGTGTGCCCTTTCCCAGGAAGAGCTTTTGCAACATTTTCCTTAAAATTAGGTCCAGTCTTCTGAACTTATTTTGGGTGGAGTTTTTTTTTTTTTTTAATTGATAACCTCTCGTTTTACAGATGACTAGACTACAGTGTAATCAAATAGATGACACCAGACAAATCACATAGGTTTCTGGATTCCCAGTCTCATTCTTCTTCCTTTTCTTTATATGCCACTGTAGTTAAGTTGGGAAATTAACTTAATTATGTCTGTGAGTTAGAAATGAGCGCTGGAGAGATGGCTCAGTAGTTAAGAGCATTTGTTGCTCTTCTGAAGGAACTGAGTTTGATTCCTAGCACCCAAATCGTGGCTCACATGCTGTAACTCCTTCTCCAAGGGATCTGATACCCCCTCTGGCTTCTATGGGTACCCTCATACATGTGTATGTGCATACACACAGACACACACAAATGTTTAAAAACATGTGGACATAAAATATAAGCCTAAATATTTTTGATTCTGGGTGGTTATACTGTTTGCCGGGGGTGGGATGCGGGCTGGGTCCAGCTTTGTTTTTCTGCTGTAAAATTCACCCACTCTCCTCAGTAGTTTTCCTTTTGTGCACAATAAGCAGCTTTATGTTTTCTAGTATCATTCATATGCACCTTAAGCCTAGCAAGAGTTCATTTTTGTTCTACCACGATGGTGAACATGCAAACACACACACACACACACACACACACACACACACACACACACACACGCATGCACGCGCGCACACACACACACACACACACACACACACACACACACACACGAAAGCTAGACTTCTACAAGACCTCTGAGATGCAGGTCGTGTAAAGGTACAGGTGTGGAGGGATGCCTGATTCTGGAGGGAGACTTAGTTGTTGGGATACAGCTCTCAACAGGCCTTAGGGGGATGGCTGGCACAGAAAATGAATAACAGTGTACAAAGGAGGGGGAATCCCATGTCTCCAGATACAAAGCATCTTAGCTCCCGAAACAGCTTCTGTCTCTGGCAGAAGCACATAAACTTACCTCAGCCAATACTGAGTGAGTCTACAAACAATCTGCAGATGTTTGGAAGTCGGAAAAGTTGTCCTGGCTATAAGCCTAGTGGAAATGAAAAATAGAAACACACACACACACACACACACATTTATTTTAATTCAAATGAAACCTAATTTTTTTTGAAGATCATCAAAGTCACTATAGAAATCAATTTTTAATCTTCTTTAGTGGATAGATTTCATGTCAGCATCAGCATTTACCTTAGATAAGTTGGGGCCAATTTTTAATATAATGTTAAGATTTTAAAAAGTGAAATAAAGGATGTAGGTTCCTGTCCTAACTGAGAATTGAGAAAGTGGATTTTTTTCCCTGTCTCCTGCTCTTCACCATTGTGGGAAGGTTTATAGACAGAGCAAATGGAACAAGTACTGTGTCTTTCAAACAGCAGTGACCTCCTCACTGTGTTACCCACAATATATTCATCTAACCTGTATCTCCTCTCTTATATAAACAATATGTGCATCTATCTTCATAAACCACTCTGCGTGAAATATACAATGTATGCATCTAACTTTAATATGCCACCACATACTGCATGCCCAATGTCTCTAACCCCATATGTCCACTCTATATTATAGACATAATCTGTGAAAGAATAGATCTAAAGTGAGGTCAATTAGAAGGAGTGCAGAAATGGAGGAGGGGAGTGTAGCAATACTTGGAATCAGAGAGCCTTCCTAAGGGAAGAGGTTGGAAGATGAGGCAGAGGTGGAGGACTTGCTCCAGCTGCCTGAAGATGTGAGAATGGAAGAAAAGTATTGTGCCTCTCACAGAAGCTTGGGGAACAATGTCTGGTTTGCTGTGCCTCCCTGTCCATCTGTCTGTCTGTCTGTCTAGAAGACACTGGTGTTGCAGGCAATGGTGCTCAGATAGGGTCTGCCTATATTCTGAGAAGCAAGTTGATGGCCTCATCACAGTCTGGCTAGCCTGAGTGGGCTGCAGCAGAGGACATGTGTCTTTCTTCTATGTCACTGCCCATCCTTTAGTTCTTGGCCCTGGTGGGTTCTGTCATGATGAAGTGGTAGGTTCACAGACTGCTTTCTGAAAAAAGAATATATATATAAATGTGTGCCTGGTGTCAGAAGAGGTCAGAAGAAGGCATAGATCCCTTAGAACTGGAGTCACAGACAGTTGTGAACTGCCATTCGGGGTCTGGAAATTGAACCCTGGTCCTCTATAAGAGCAGCCAATGCTTTTAACTCTCCAGCACCCTCTGAATTTTCAGGGCAAGTACCTCCTTTTCTGTGTCTCACAAGTTTTTCAGTTCTCTGATAAACTGGTGTGGAAATTGCCCACAGGAAGGCTGCAGAGGCTGGGGTGCTGAGGCACACGGGCCTCACTGCTCCTTTCTCAGGGGAGGAACAGAAGGATGTTAGAGTCTGTGGGGGGTTTGGGGGGGGGAGTGGGGAGCTGGTGGACCACAGAGGCAGGACCAGGCCTCTAGGTTGACTGCAGCACAAGGCAGCCTCCTAAATGTCTGTAAGGGTTCACTTAGGAATGTGGCCTCCAGGAGCCTGAAGTGGAGGCTGTGAAGTCAGCAACAGAGAGCCTGGGGCAGGCCCTCAGGGTTGAAGTTTCTGGTGGTGAGAAATTCAATTACTTTGTCCAAGCACTTGGCATTGTTTCTTGTCTCCATGATAGATACATGTATTTGGACCAAGGCTGTTTTCAGCTTAGAAGGTGAAGGTTATGTGCTTCATCTGAACATTTCCCTTCAATGCAGTAGCTTTCCCCCAGTTATTGCCATGCCCGGGGAATCTTTAATTTCTACTCTGTATGTGGAAAGGGCACTTGGGGAGTCTCTTCCTTACTTCCAGAATTTTAGCTCTTGCAAAAGTATAAGAAAGTCAACCTCATCTCTTTGCCCTCACTAGCTGTCTATTAAAGGAGGGGATGCTGGGGAAGGCAGGACACTGTTCCTATAGAAACCGAGCTGCTGGTACATCAGGGCCTCTGGCTTCTGGGTTGGGCAGTTGGCCTTGCTGAATGCAAAATCACCCACATTATTCCTCATTGCATCTTCTGGCCTTGTTTAGCTCATGTCAATCAGCATGGGACAGGAGGCACCTCAGCAGAATCCTGAGGTGGATCCACCCCTCCAGTGACCTCGCTGACCCTGCTGCGTCCACGCTTTTATTTCACTACATCCGGGAGATTAGCATCTCGAATTCTGGACTTCTGTACTGCAGGGGTTCATCTCAGAGTCCCAGGATGCAAGGAGGACTTGAATGTTCCCGGCAGCCCCTCTGCATTAGCATCCTCTGCCTGGTACCTGAGAAGCATCATCCTACTTAAACAGAGAAAGCTTTCCAACTCTGCTCAGGGTGTTTCTGTCCCTTTCCCAAGTCCACAGTCAGCTTCCTTGGGTCCTGATCCTAGTGCATCAGGTATCTGCTCTACAGGAGTCCTGCATAATTAGATCCACCTGCAAGGCAAAATCCACCACAGGCAACCCCACCTCATCTCACTCAGAGCAACGACCTGAAGGTGTGATATGGTCTGTCCTTTGATGACATCTGGCCTAGTGGCTTTCACTCTACCAAAAAATTCCCATTTATCTATCTACCAACCCCTTCTCCTAGAGCACCCCCCCCCCAACACACACCTTTATCCGCCTGACTGCTCCCATTGGCTGAGGCTCAAGTTTCCTCTAACATCACTTTCTCAAGAACTCCAGCCCATCCTCCCCTCCTTGGTTAGAATTGGAGCCCAGCCTATTTGCTACCCCCAGGCTTCCCCACCCCACTATCATTTGCTCTTCCCTTGCCACAGCGTTGAACACTTTCTGATACATTATACAACAGACTTATCGTGTCTCTTTTCATTTCTATTCTCCATTGTCAGAATCTTGGCTGAACTGGGAATAAGGACTTTGGGCTGTTTTGTTATCAAACACACATAATGCCTGTGACATCACAAGGAATAGGTCTGTTTGTGAAATGACTGAGGGATGGTACCAGACTCGGATCCCTTCCATCTGAATAAACCTGCTTCCTTTAATCCTACTTGCCAATTTGTTTTTGTTGTTGTTGTTGCTGTTTATGGTTTCTTTTTAAACATAATGCTGGGGATTTAATTTCAAATCTGAAGCATGCTAGTTAGGCTGGCCTGTTGAGCTATCACGTTAACTAAGCTAGCAAACACATTAAAATTGAAAACATTCTCAAAGCAAAATTTTTGAACTTTTCCTATGGCCTCTTCTAGGTGTCTGAAAAGGAATTCTCTTTTCAATTCCCAGGTTGTTGGGGTAAGCAGAGGTTCTGTTTGATTGCTCAGCCTAAGAGAACAGATGGGCAAGTGGTTATTAGGCAAACAGTGGTGTGGGGACTGGAGAGATGGCACAGCAGTTAAGAGAAAGTACTGCTCTTCCAGAGGACTCAGGTTTGGTCTCCCACATTGGGTGCCTCATATCTGCCTGTAACTTCAACTCCAGGTGATCAGATGCCCTCTTTTGGCCTCCTTGGGCATAGCACTCATGTATACATATACATACACACACATCATACACATAATTACATTTTTGAGTCTTAAAAAGGATAATAGAAGAAGGTATTTTTTATAGAATCAGCATTTAGCATTTGCAACATCCTATTGTTTTAATAAATTTGATAAGTATGAATTCAATTAAAATAGTCTCTAGCCATTTTGCTGAATTTTTTTGGTTATTGGAATAGAAGCTAATAAATAGCTAAGAGTCCCACAAAGGGAAGTGATTCCTATAAGAACAGCAGGGTAGTGAGTCACTTTGATCAGAACTTTGCATTACCTAACTCAATATAATTGAAAGGGAAAAAAACCACACAGCTTCTTTTTCTATGATCATATCTTTATCTGACAGGTAGGAAATCAAATGAGAGTATTTTTGAACCCTGCATCATTAGAGGCAAACACAAATTACCAGACCAAATGCAATGTTTCTGCCAGGAAAAAAATGTTCCTGGGTTCTGTAATCTCTCTGAAATTGCCTGAGGCTCTCTGGCTGTGCATAGCACCCATTTCTATGATAATGTAATCAGATCAGTCTTGAAGGATGGAGCTGGAGCAGGCAGCTCACCTTTACCTTAGCTCTGCCCCTCTGCAGAAGAACTTGGACACCTGCCCTTTGGGCAATGTCCGAGCTGAAAGAAACCAAAATGTGTAGGACAAAGGGTCTGCAGCTGCCAGACAGGGTTGGGTGAGGTCTAGGTTTTAGGTGTCTGCATATCTACACTCCCTATAGTGAGCAGTGTGACAATTCTGGATACTTGAACCAAAGCCTGCCCTGTGAAGTCAAGACATCTCAGGCAGTATGCTAAGCAAGTAACCAAACCATGTGGGCAAACCATGTCCTTCATCTAAAGATGCATTGCCATTTGTGGCAAGTTCTAGAAGTTTTCCCAGTGTCCTTGTGCCCAGCTTCTTAAACTGTGAGATTCATCACTGGTTTGAGGTCATTTAACTCCATGTGGAGGTCATAGAAGTTTTGGCAACAGTGAGAGGTCTCTGAATGCATAATAACCAAGAGGTCACTCAAATACAAAGGTGCAATGAGTGAGAGGTGTTTCCAGCAACAATGGCCTGTGTTGTGTTCCTTGACTTCACAGCAGCCTTGATGCTGAGCTCATTTTGTAGGATATATTTATGAAAAGTGATAATCTCAGCATTGATAATTATAAAATTAAAATATCAATCAACTCTGAAAAGTATTGAAGATGCTCTGTGTCCCAAAGAATTAAATATTTATTCAAGATTGAATTATTTATATAAAATAAACAAGCAACCTATCTCATTAGTATGCAAATTTATTTTCACTGTTCATAAATGATGAAGTTACATGTATACTAGAGACTTGTGTGAAAATAAGTTTCTCTGACTGATCACCAGTAAATGTTAGATTTGGAGACATAGTATATATTCCTGTATACCTGGGGTGGAATAAAATTTTCTTAGGGAAAAGGGGTTATAAAAAGACAAGATTTAGGCACCCCACCTTAGTGCCTATGGTTAAAGATGCTGCAAACAGTTAATCCACTCTCTGGTCACTGGGTTTCAATTGCCAAGGGGTCTCAGAACAGTTAAGAACAGAAGCTGTGTAGAAATACTCTTTCTGCTGTCATCACGTCAGGACCAGGAATGTGAGTCACTGGCAAAGCTCTAAAGCTCAGCAGTCAGTTCAAGTGCAAAGAAGATGGTGTCGGTAGGGCATCTGAAAAGACATTGCATGTTACCAGAGGTATTTCAAGCTGGTCTTCTGTTCCTGGGATGACTTGAGATCCCTTGTGTATCCACAGGGCAGCCAGCCACCAGCAGGGATGTCAAGCATAAGCTCCACAGAGCTGATTCTCTACCGCTCCTCTTGTATGTCCCCACAGGGCCCAGTGATGCCCCTACAGGGAGTAAAGGTCTTAAGGTGGTACACTGTGAGTCCAATTTCTGGATATCACTTCCAGTCTCTAGATATGAATCACAAGGCACATCCAGTGTAGGACAGACCAATGACCTTGCAAAGAGGGTCAGAGGTTGAGGAAGAGGCAAAAGAATGGTGGGTAATTGGGGAAGGCTGCCATGGAGGAAACCTCAGAGGAGATGGATGACTAAACACAGCTTGCAAGGAGACATAGGGTATGGATGGCTTCCAGGGCTAGTGGAATTTGCCTGTCCTAGCATTCTTCCTGGGTTGCAGGGAAGGCCCAGTGTGCCTGTGAGAACAGCTGTGCTCAGCAGCATGTATAAGCCATGAAGTCCACTTTAACCAGCACCCAACACAGATCTTAGGCTGTGATTTGGAGTCTTGGCTTTAAACTACTATACTGCTCTGAATCCCAGGGTTCCCAATGAGAGCAAGCAGGGAAGGGTGGGACACACAACTAACAGAATGTTGCCCCCCCCCAAAGCAATTGTGCTCTTTAAATATTTGACTTGAATGTGCAATTTCAGATTAAGAAAGGGTTTGAGAATTGAATGAGCTCTGCTGGAGGAGCAGCCACTTATTCTATGAACTCCGAGATATCCAGCAGGCTTGCATGATGAGATGTTCTCATTACAGCTGAGAAAGGCACTGCGTGGAGAAATGAATCGAGCCTGTACTCACACCACCATTAGGGTTGGCAAGACTAGACATTGTTTGTTGGTTGGCTCAAAGGCCCCCAGAGACAGGAAAGCACAGTGGCACTGCCTGCTCCAGGCTCCGACCTCTGAGCTTGGATGCCATGCCGACCCTACATCACTCTCTAATCAAGGACTTCAGCATTCTTACTTGCAATATGGGAAACAATTGCAGTCTGCCTCATGTCGGTTGGAGTTGAAAGCCGGGTTCATATGTCTGAAACACTGAGAATCGCGCTTGGCAGGCCACAGACTGGTGGAGTAGGCATGTCGCAACATTCTTTTGAATGTTGTTGCTACAAAGGGCAGAGAACTGAGCAGCTGCAGGTCAGAGCTAGCTTAGGGCTAGAAATGCCATAGGTGCAGGGTGTTGGGTAGGTGCTGGTGATGTGACTGCTCCTGTGTGAAGCCAGCCATGGGCCTCGAGGGAAGAAGGAGGGGAGAAGTGAAAATAGGCCATTTCCTTTCACCTGAAATAAGTTTCTCCTTCCCCATTACACCACAAGGAACAGAGGGATGTCCCCCATGACCACCAATAATAACCAACCAGCAGTCATTTCTGTACCTGTGACACCAAATGGGGCTCTATTAGCAGATGAAAAGCCATGCACAGACGGAAGTGAGAGACACAATCCCCAAGCCAAGAAAAACACATGAACACCTTAGGACCAATGGAGAGGAGAAAGGAAGTCACAGGGATGGAGTGCTGGGACCTACTTAAAACGTGGTCCCCCTTAGAGTCAGTGGTCTCCAAGTACTGGAGCCCCTCCTCTGTTTTAGGAGTCTGAACTCTCACCAATAAACTTTACTTTCCCTGGATTTTTCCATCTTTTAATTCCTTAATCAACAGAGGAGAACCCATACCCTAGCAGGAATAGATTGCATTTATATAATTTAATGCACAGGATATTGAGGAGCTTGGTTATGAGACAATTGGCTGATTCAATGCCCGCCTGTTCCAGTTTCCTTGAGCATGGCTTTGGGCTCATACCACCCTTGTTGGGGGTCATCAAGGAGACATGGTGAACACAGTAATAAAGGTTTCTTTCCCATCTGTATTCATGTATTGATATCCAGGCCCCAAATTATGGGATATAGAATGGAGCATTTGAAAAGTAATTAGATTATGAGGCTGGGGCCCTGATAAATAAGATTGGTGCCCTTATAACAGACCCTAGAGAGCGTCCTAGCTCTCCATCTTCCTTGTAGGATATATTTGGAAGCTACATTTTATACCCTAGTACAGGGCCCTCCCCAGAGCCTTACCACACTGACTATGACCTCAGCAACCAACCTCCAGTCTGTGAGGAGTCAGCTTCTGTGGTCTCTGGTACCCATCTGAGTTTTGCTCCACACTTCTCAGAGATGAGGAGGGCCATCCTACTTGGGCTGACTCTGGCTTCCCTGACATAGAGGATGCAGCCTAGCTGTCTTCCCAGGACCAGGGTGAAGCACAGGGGTGCCGGCAGCATAGATGTGTGCTGAGATGTCTGCTCTCTCTCCCGGGAGCTTTCACAGTGTCTGAGCTTGCTCGCTTCAGGCTGACTTATCAGACAGCGTGCCAAAGAAGGCAAGAACAAGAGAGGCCAACACAAGCAACACAGTGGGAATGGGCCCAAGTTTGTGCTGCTCAAATCTTTTGAGAATTTTCTACAAGCTCACAGTTATCAGAACGAAACACTACGAAGCTGAAACCTTAGTAAATCAGACATGAGAGAATGTTGTGCGGTTTTCCCAGGGAGATGTGAACAGATGTCTGTTTATCCCAAATGGAGCACCAGCAAAATACCTAATAAAAACTTTGGCTTAGTGAACCAGAAAGTTTGTTGGAGTTACTTACAGGGGTATAGGTAAGGGGTTACTTACAGAAGCATGGATGACTCAAAGGCAGCATTGTCACCAAGAAGCCACCCCTGCCTGGGTGACAACTCACAAAACCTGTATGCCTGGGATTCTCTGTATGTTTTGTAGGTATCTGGGTTAGTTTGGAAGAATCTTCTCTCCCCAGCAATGACTTATGCTTATCTAACCTTGGGAGGGGCCTTGTGGATCTTGTAATTTTCAGGAGCTTCCTGAAACTGCTTTGTGTTTCCTTTCCAAGTCTTGAAGGGATGTTTAAAGAAGAACTGTCAACACAACAGATGGTACATGGTTATAAAAATCTAACAGTTAGTGCTGTTGGTTAAAACATTCAGGGGCTGTGTGAATGTTCTGGAGGTTCTCACATGACCTGAGGGCCACTTACCTCTCAAGAGCCAAAGTACAGTCAGTGTGACAGAGAAACTCTACAGCACTCTGGTACGACCCAACCCTGTGACATCCAGGGTCACCTACCTATATTTCTCAGGCAGGATTTCTCACAGCCTGTGCCTTCTAATCTCAAGCATTTAGGAATAGGAGTGTCTACCTCAAGAAGGGAGGTCACATTTTTGGAAAAGGATGAGAAAGGCTTAGAGAGGCTTTCTCTAACTGTGAGGCAAGCTGCAGATTTTAGTGCAGTAAGTCAGGGGGAAGAGACAGGATTTTGAGTAGCTCCTTAATAGACAGGAAGGTATGGGTGCTTCCTGTATTTTCTGCTAACCCCCATTGCCATCAGAGCACATCTGACAGTTCGGAGTAGTCACCACCCGCTGGCATTCCTCCTGGTTTTTCTGGCTCCAGCTCTGGCCTGTGCTCAGAGCACAGAGTTCAAATAAACTCTGTTGATGAGAAGAATATAAGATTTCACTTTAAAAATACAATTATGGAGAGCCTCATTTAATCTAATTCATGAGCATCCGTAGTGTGTGTGTATAATCAACTGTCAGCTTTGCAGTTCTGTCCAAGGAAGATTGGGTCCCTGTTAGTGCAGAGCTTAGTGGGAAACTGCCAGGGCAGTTTCTAAACTGTCCTTTGAAAATCTGTACACACAGGCTGGGGAGATGTCTTACTTGGTACAGAGCTTGTCTTGTAAGCTTGTGGACCTGACTTTGATCTTGAGGGCCCACACTAAAAGATAGACATGGTAGAATTATATGCTTATAATTCCAGCACTCAGGGACTGGACAGAGGCAGGTATCTGGAGCTCACTGGCCAGCCATCCTAGTCTCAGCAGTGAGTCCAGGCACTGAGAGACATCTCAGAACAACAAACACGTGGATAGTGTCTGAGGAACACCTGATTTTTTACCTCTGGCCTCTACATTCACACATCCACATATATACACCTACACACACACACACACACACACACACACACACACACACACACAATTCGCACATGTCTTAAGAGGCTTGCATGACCAAAAAGTTTAGAAAACACTGAATTCTTCAAAGTTGTTTCAATAGCTCCAGCTGCATTTCGCAGTGAATAGCAGAATACTAAGCAGAGGTATTTTTGGAGATATTTCACACTTATTTGTGTCAGCTTAGGTTTGTAATAGAGTTTGGGGACAAAAATTGTGTGTCCCTTTTCATTCAGCAGCAAAAGGGATTCTTCACTTCTGTCTCCCATAGCCATCCTCACTGTGGTGGTTTGAGTGAAAATGGCCCCCATAGGTTCATAGGGAGTGGCACTATTAGGAGATTCGGTCTTATTGAAGTAGGTGTGGCCTTGTTGGAAGAAGTGTGTCATTGGGGGCATGCTTTGAGGTTCCAGATACACAAGCCAGGCCCAGTGTCTTTTTTTCTTCCTATTGCCTGCTGATCCAGATGTAGAACTCTCGGTTCCTTCTCCAGCACCATGTCTGCCTGCATGCTACCAAGCTTCCTGCCATGATGATAATGGACTAAACCTCTGAACTGAACTGTAAGCGAGCCCCAACTAAATGTTTTCCTTTATAAGAGTGTCCATGGTCATATGTCTCTCACAGCAATAGGAACCCTAATTAAGACATTCATCCCATTCCATCACACTGGTTTTGTTCTCTCTGCCCATATTTATTCCAGAGTTTCTATAACTAAACACCACTGACGGGATGACTGAGAACAACTCCTTCTTGTTGTCTCAGAGTTCTGGGTGTTGGAGGCTCAATAGCAAAAGTATAGAAGGGTCTCTCCCCTCCTGATGATAGGGAGATTCTGCTGTGTCTTTTCTGGCTGTGGGGAGAATCCTTTCTCTCTTCCAGCTGTGTGTCTTCGAACTGTAGAGAGTCTCTCAGTGTCTCTGTCAGCTTCTGGTGGTCCTGGGAACCAGGCCTTGAGTCGGCATCTCCTTAAGTCCTTGTCCTGACCCTCTTTCAGCCACCTCTTCCACTCTGTCTCTTCCCTTCCAATAAGCACAGTTACAAGAGTCTGATTTCCACATAAGGTCACGTTCTGAGAGACTGGGTTCAAAGAGCCTCTTCGCCGACCGTTAACAGCAGCTAAGATATGGAATTGGCCTAGGTATCTACAGGTGAATGAATTGATTTCTAAAAAAATGATAGCATATGCACAATGGATTATTATTCACTCATTAAAAAAATAAATCCGATCATTTGCAGCAACACAGGGAGCCAGGTGAACAGTGAAGTGACATAATCCACACAACATGCAGGCAGGAAGCGTCGCAGCATGCAGACCAAGCAGATATGTGGTTGTGACTTTTTCCTGGCTAAGCAATGCTCCATTTTCTCCCTTGTAGGTCACTGCCATCTTGCTGGAAGTTTTTAGGGCAGGCAACTTAACTTTATGGCTCCTTTTCCTGATAGCTCCACTAATTCCTCAATCTAAGCTTACTGACGCTCTGACATGCTCCAAGGGCCTGCATTCTTTGTACTGGAAGGGCTTGATTCTGTCTCAGTGGACACAGCCGGTGTCCTCCACATTCTCCTCCTACAGAGCCTGAGCTCCTGGTGGGCAGGGCCTTGGGAGCCTCCCTGTGACCCTGAGCCCATGCTGTCCACGTCTGCTCCTCATGGTAGGCATTCATTACTTGACACAACAGGCAGTCCCAGTTGGCAAATGAGAACATCAATGCTATACCTCTAGGGCTAAAACTAAGGAAGATGAAGAAGCCTTGCACAGGCCTCCACTCGGGGCACCCATGGGCTGTGACATTTCTACATTATTCAGTATTTCCACCCAGATGCCCAGCTTCCTGCTGGGTCTGGTTTAATAGGAAGGAAGCTATTTTTAAGTGTGTCCTTTTACAAAGCAGCAGCCACATCTCTTGGGGCTTCTGGTTCCTTCCCAGACAGTGGATAAAATCCATGTTTGGGGGCAAGCAATGAGCAGGAAGTTTAGTTAGGAAAGAAATGTAAAATGTCACAAGTCATTAAGAACAGCAATGCCTTCGCTGCTCTGTGTGTCCAGCCTGTCAAGGGGCTAAGTGTATACCCCCAGGGACACTTGGCTGCCACAAGTTTGCCTTACAAAGTGACCCATTTCTGCACTCAATTGGGCCTTGCAGCCTGCATACAGCAGTATGTCTCAGTCACCCAGCCCCTTTGCAGCCTTCCTGACCCCTGGACATACCACTCTTCCTGTCTCCTGCCTTGGCTCTCTAGGACCCCTCTGTATATTTCAATTTCTAGAAAATGCCAATCATCTTTTTTAAGACCACTTCAAGGTCATTTTGTCTCTGAGGTAGCTGTTGGAGGTAAGACAGCCCTTTGCTGCTCCTAGAGTTAGTTAATCTGCCAAGTGGTAAATCACATAGGCAGTATACTTCCAGAAACAGCCTCTCCCCCACCCTGCATTCCCACTCCACCAGTGCTTCCTGAATGCAAGGATGCATCTTCATTTGTGTTTAGAACCTCTGGGACTATGTGATGGTTATTATTGATCGGCAACTTGACAGGCTTGAGAATCACCTAGAAGATGAGCCTTGGAGAGTCTGTGGGAGATTTTAGTTTGGCAAGAAGACCCTCCCTGAGTGTGGTGGGCACCATTCCACAAGCTGGGGTCCTGGATTGAACGACTGGGGGAAAGTGACCTGAGCACCAGCGTTTGTCTCTCTCTGCTTCCCGACTTCAGATGCGATGCCATCTCCTGCCACCAGGCCTTCCCACTATGACAGACTGTGACCTCATGAGCCAGAATAAACTCTTCCTTCCTGAGGTTGTTTCTCCAGCCACTTTGTCACCTCCGTGAGGAAAGTAACTAAGACAAGATGGGGTCAAAGACATGCATCAAGTTTAAGACATGGACACATTTGGTGAAAGACAGACATCCCTCGGATTTTTTTAAATGTCTCCACCCTGCAATTTATGACACAGGAAGGCATCAATAAATCTAGTAGTGAAAGATAAAACTGACCTCCTGAGTACTACTAGTCTGGTCTGGGGACTGATTCATTTTCTCTGGGAAGAGCCAGATGGCACAACATTTTGGCTTGTGTACCATATGGTCTCCCCTTCAACTTCTGCCCTCTGTGGTACAATAGAGTCACAGAAAAATAACATGGATGTGTCTGCTAAACTTGCTTTAAGAATATAGGGCCAACTGGATTCAACCCATGGAAAGTGGTGGGCAACTGTCTGACTGAAAGGAATGGGAATTGAAGATTGCCAGGGATGGGTTGAATGGCCCACAGGCCAACCATGACCTGTGCCACCTCTGCATTGAATAGAGAATTCAAAAAGGGTGGGTTGGCTCCTGGATCTGAGCTGGTGACCCAGTAAGGTAAGGATCTCATGATGGATATGTGGTAGCAGCCATATGTCCTTGCCAGTCAGCCTTGCCTATTGGTGAAGGGTCTCATGGTGGTTGCACCATAGCCAAATGCTGGTCTGCTTTGCCATTGGTTTGCCATGAAGCTGCTGAGAGGTACCAGCCACACCCATGTTGCAATAGAATGGAATCTTTGCAGAACACTAACCAAAAAGGCAGCCAAAGGAAATCAGATCTGTCAGCAATGAAGGATGGCTGTGGGAGGCTCTGGGGAGTGCAGGGGTCCCAGGGAAATGAGAACCACTTGAGGCCACACAGAGGGCTGAGGAAGAGGGACTCTGTATAAAAACACAGGTTTAAGAGTCCCCAGAGCCCCAGGAGCAGTCAAGGTCCTGAGTTGAACAATGTGTGGAAGGTTAGTCTGAAGGGCAAGGACTCAGGTACAGAAGACAAATGATGCCTGGGCACATGAGGTCAGTTTTGGGAAAGTCATGTCTTTGTTCTGATTTCATCCCAGAAATGAGGCATCGACTGAAAGAGACAGGATTTGCCATTTGGAGCATCATTCTTACCAGGGCACATTAGTACATTGCTAATAAGGCAATTTTAAAGCCTCTTCAAATAACGAGCCCCCAATCCTCCCATTTGGCTTCATTAAAAAGCTCTGTGAAGATAGACAGCCAGAAAGTTTCCTGGATATTCCCAGCTCTGGCAGGGCTATTCTGCCATGATGATAACTAGATACCGTCCCTACCCTCTCTGTTCCAACTTAGCATGGCTCCTCTGAACACCAGAGCTGTTCTTAAACCATCACACTGTATCCTGCCCCTCTGTCCCTCCATGAAACTGTGTGATGATCTGTTTTGCAGACATTTGCTTTGCCATGGCCACTGGGTCCCTAGTTCTCACAGTGTCAGTGTCTGCTTGCTCCGTTTGGCTGGCCTTGTGTGTCAGTCTCCCATGAAACTTGTTCTTGGTGCCTAGTTCGGGATTGAGCCATGGCCTTGCCTGAGTGCTTGGGCTTTGTGATGATGGAACAGGGTAGGAGGATAGATGTTACTCCAGGGCTGCCATCACTGCTTCTTCCTCTCCCAGTGCAGGTCCATAGTGTGCTCACTGTAAACTATCTCCTGGTCTTGCCACTGTGTGTTTCTCCATGGTTGTCTCAGTTCCCTATGGCTGCTGTTTCCATCACTGCATTTCACTAGTACGAACCCTGTGATGCCCTAAACAGACCTACCATCAGCAAGCTGGACACCTCCTCACCTTGAACACCAGCTCATTGCATTTAGACCAGCTACTTTTCTTTTGAGCTTTGAGAAAGAGGCACACTCTAAGGTGATTCTCACAAAGTGATGCTAGCTTTTTCCAAACCACCTCTAGTGAAGTGACCTGTTGTTCTTTAGAAACTGGAGCCCACAGATGGCAAGACTGTGGTGGAATCTGGGACAAGATACACACATGATGGATCTACCCAGAGCTCTGTCTGTCCATCTCCACAGGAGGTTCACTTCCCCCTGGACAGATGGTGATCACAGACACACAGCAAAGGTAGCCACTGCTCAATCAGACTTATACAGCTTCTATGTTCTTGATAAAGGAGAAAATAGAGCCAGCTGTTTTCCAACATCTGCACATGACATCCCACATTTCCTTCCTTCCTTCCTTCCTCCCTCCCTCCCTCCCTCCCTCTCTCCCTCCCCCACCCCCTCTCTCTCTCTTTCTTTCTTTCTTAATTTTGAGGTGGAGTCTCATGTAACGTAAACATGTAGCAAACTTTATTTATAGTCAAAAATGATCTTGAACTTCTGATCTTCCTGCCTCCACTTCCTCAGTGCTCTGATTACAGGCACATACTGCCACACCCAGGTTTTTCAGTGCAGAAGATGGATCCCAGAGCTTGCATGCTAGACAACCACTCTACCAGCTGAGCCACATTTCCAGCCTTCCACTCAGCATTTCTGGAAAGCTGCATTGATCACATGACTTGGTCATTAGGAGTCAGTCACAGCATCAAGGTGTATGCTCTGGGGACAGGCAGGGGACTAATGTTCTCCAGAGCCCACTGTGTTATCTCCTTGCACAGACTTCCTCCAAAAAGCTCCTTTCCAGTGTGCGTTTAATGCCAGCGACACTAAAAGGTCCAGGCTCCCTCCTGTCTCTATCCTGGGAGGTGTGCAACTCCTGCCTTGACCTCACAGCACCCATCTCAGTTCTATCTTTGATCTGTCACCACTCTTATCATGAGTGGCAGTCACTGGAGCATGTCTGCCATTTAGAACAGACACCAATAAAGAAGAAATGGGGGGCACCATAAGGGACAAAGAGATGCCCACCTCACTGAAAATAAATACAACCAGGGTCCCATTGCCAAAGTATCCCTCTGTGAGAAAAAATAAGCCCAAAGAAAGTTGGTAAGAAAAGTAGATGGTGCCTTTTGCCACCTGTCTTAGTTACAGTTTCTATTGCTGTGGAGAGACACCGTGACCATAGCAACTCTTATAAAGAAAAACATTTAATTGGTGTGGCTCACTTACAGTTCCTAGGTTCAGTCTATTATCATCATGGTGGTGTGCAGACAGACACGGTGCTGGAGAAGTAGCTGAGAATCTTACATTTTGCCAACAACAGGAAGTTGACTGAGACACTGGGTGGAATCCTGAGCATAGGAAACCTCAAAGCCCACCCCCACAGTGACACACTTCCTCCAGCAAGGCCATACCCACTCCAACAAAGCCAGACCTCCTAATAGTGCCACTCCCTATGAGATTTTGGGGGCCAATTATATCCAAACTACCACACCACCCTCTCTGTCCCTACTGGTTAGAGGAGTACAGTCTAGACCCCTCATTAGGTGACATTCCTGTTGGCCAAGTTTCTCTCCCCAATTTGGTATCTGTTGGGGAATTAACCTTAAAGCATGTTTGGGAAGGGCCAAGATTAGGACCAGGCTGGTGGTGTAATTGACTCCCTCCCCCATCCTTAGCTCCAGAGTTTCTCAGAGGGGCCTGGCCCTGCTGATTCCATGAATGTGAGATGAGGCTGAGGCTCCTCCGAGGGGACAGGCACTTCCCAGGAAGGGACAAGGGCTGAGGGATTCTTCTGTTCTGCCAGAATGAGGACCTCAGGCCATGATGGCATTTTATGCTACAGACCCCTCTTGGTATCCCATTCACCTGCTGCACCCGAGTAACTTAGTTTTCTTACTTTACAAGCCCTCACTTCTGTCTAAATCCTTCCTTAATACAGTTGTGGTTATTGATTAGTAACAGCCATTACTGCCTTCTAATGCTTTACAATCATGTACAGTACTCCTCAATGGATGTCCTCTCAGGCCAGAGCCCACTCCAGTCTATGCTGGAGTCAGGAGGGTCCAGCGTGCCCCAGGGCATTTGATGACAAATGTTCTCTACCCTGTCTCTTCAGATTTGGTCACCAGGGCCACCTGATGAGCATTTGGAACGTGGCTGATGCAATTGGGAACTAAACTTCAAACATTACTTCATCTATTTTAAACATATATCACTGTATATAGCTAGTGACTCCCACACTGGGCATCATGGGTTTGGAGGACCAAGATGGGAAATTTATACTCCAGTGAGTCACATGTTGACTCATTCCTTTTGATGTAAGAACCCTGGATGAATCTCTCTGTAAACAATGGGGTCTCAGTGCAGTACTCCCAAGTGAAACAGTCCTTATGTGAAGTTGAGCTCACTGCCTTACCCTGCCAGCATCTGATTCCACATGCAAAGAGTTTCATGGGAGCAGAGAGGAGACACTAGATTCCATCTCAAGGGTGTCAGGAACTGCTTCCTGGGAGACTGAGCAGCCATTGTGCCTCTGGAGGGGTTAGGCAGCCCAGGATGGTCCAGGCAGCAGCCGTCTAGAGGAAGCTCAAAGCAGCCAGATGGGTGCAGGTCTTCAAATACAGCCTGTGAAGGTACAAAATGCTTAGAAAGGCACCTAAGATGGACTGTGTATCTTTGTAGCTCTTACAGTAGCTTCACACTTCGGATGACCTTGTCAAGGTGAGGGAGAGTGCTGAGAGACATGGATGCAGACATCTCAGAGGTGTGCAAAGTCTTCTTTAGGTATGTTTGGTTTTGTTTTCTCTGAATTAATTATTCTGACTTCTATCTGGAGAATGGACCATTGTATTAGGCTGGGGCAGGGTCATCTAGAGAGAATGAACTGAAGATCTTGCTGAATGGAACCTGCCTGCCTCCTAACACAAGCAGCAGAGTGGGACATCAGCTGGACATTCAGAAGACCTTCATGTCCTTGTGAATGAACTTCTGTCCTCCCCTCCAGTCCTCAATTTTCTGAACACTAACATCATTGGAAAGAAGTATCAGTGGAAACCATGGAAGAGGGGGGTGAGCAGAAGAGGTTTCTTGAAGGCTGGGTGAAACAATTAGAATTTGGTGCTGGGTTAGTGGATGGTAAGGTGGGTAGGTAAATGGAGTCTTGTGGAAGCACCCAGGGTTGCTGACAGGGTGCTTCCACGGAAGAGACAACTACCATGGAAGAAATGTTCATACAGTGAGACATCGATGCAATGGTCTGCATTTTGATGTCACTGTTGATATGAAGGGAGGCTGGGAGCATCGGGGCACCCCATGTTTATGGTGCAGACTTCAGGATAGCATGGGAGGAAAACAGAGAGTCACTGCTGTGGACTCCAAGGAAAGCTCCTTCTGGAACTCAGGAAGTGTGCGTGCTGGCCGTGGAAGGCAAAAGTCACACAGAAAGTGTCAGCAGCCAAGGCAGCTCCAGCAAGAGCACAGGCTGAGAAGTTAGGATGCAACCTAAGAGCCTGAGGTGAAGACACAGGAGACAGAAAGGAGACATACTCCTGAGTCCTCAGTCCTCTGGAACACGGGCAGCCCCTCCTGACTGTGGCACGGTCACATAGAAGGGCAGATGCCACCAAACAACAGAGTCAGTCATGAAGTACAGAGGACATCCTGTCCAGACAAGGTCTGTGAGAACTTAGTAAATCAGGCCACTGGGGACTTCCCTTAAGTCTCTGAATATGAAGTTACCCAGTGAGAATCATCAAATAGCAATAAAGTTTCATCTCCTCTGTACATACACAGTATAGGTGTACACACACACACACACACACACACACACACACACACAC